>CAMOHE010037492.1:0-108225 GCA_946598075.1 Artocarpus hirsutus
TAAACTTTCATACCTTAAAAACTTCATAATAATACTTCATGAAAATTACCATGAGAAATCATCATAAAACTATCATAAACATAGATTTCAAACTTTACATAAACTCATACTTTTTTTAAACATACTTTTCATAAACATATCATATTGCAGGTGAGAATGTACTTATATCAAAAACTTACTTAACCTTATCTTGTAGGTGACAACGCCGTGGTCTCGATGTGCTCACTTCTCTTTGTGTTCATGTCATACATTCATAAAATGGTAATTAACATTTATTTTAATGAATTAATTACCACAACATAACATCCATAACATCATACATACATTCATCTCTTGAAACATGACAATTCATATAACACAAGATTACTAGACTTTACAAAACTGACAGCCAGAGCTTTGTATGTTTCAAAAATCATAACAATTCACACAAAATTCAAAACAACCTGAAACCAGTGTCAAATAAAAGTAGACATTTACCTAATTCGTTAAAAATGAAGTTCATTTGTATACTCAAAAACAGTTTTGAAATCTGATAACAAAACTCTAAAAATAAACTGACAGCCAGACCTTTACTGCTTTAAAAATTAATAACTTTACATTCACATATAATTTGAGTACCAAATTTGGCAGGAACATAGTTAACATATAAACCTATCACCATGATTTTTCTTTAGTCATAAAAATTCCATTTAATATTATAAACAAGTCACATAACATTCACTTACAAAGCTGCCAGCAATAACAAAACAGTGAGCAGTCCGACCAGTAATGATCGGCAGGCCGAACTTTTAAAAAGTTTGATTATAAAACAAGTTTTAAAGTTTTTAATGCAAAAGACAATTTATAAAATAATAAAATTCCATCAAATATACACAAGTCAAACATAATTTTCCTAAACTGAAACATTTATTCCATAAATGTGCCAATTAATCAAAAATTAATATTCAATTAACCAATCACAAATTTTGTGGAATTTCTGCTGACTGCTCGTCAGCTGTCATTGGCCTGCCGATCTTTCTCTTCGGCCTGTCGATTCCTGAAGTCCGGCCTACCGATGATATACTATCGACTTGCCATTCCGAGGGAATCATTTCGGCCTGCCGAACTCAATGGTTCGGCCTGCCGATCTGTCCTTACACACAAAAATCATTCATAACATTAAATTATCACAAAATTATGATTAAACATATAACATTAATGACATGAACACTTTGAGCACATCAATTCCACGTGAGCGTCACCTATCATAACACTTAAAATAAAATGGTTAATACCATTATATTATACATCATACAAATATCATAAAAATGACACCTAACGCCTTTACTTAATATTACTTAATCAATTACTTATTTAGTCATAACTGTTACATAAAAATTGGCAGACGTTACAGCATTTCCTACCTCCTTCGCGATATAAGAAAAATATATACATATTTTATTTATTTGTCAAAAATATATTTATTATTATTTTAATATAATTTGTTCTCAACATTTATATGTTGTTGAAATTTGGTTTGTTTTATTAAAACATTGAATTCAAATTAAATTTAGTATGAATATTGACTTATTTTTTGCTTATTAATATTGAAATTTTCGTCAACAATAACCAACATTGTGGGGATTGGAGCAAATTTAGGGAAGGCTCCCCCACCAAGGATTCTTAGACTCCATCCCTGCCTATCTTTGACGTGGACAGGGACGGGTGGAAGAGCATTTTGTGACCTTGCCTCGTTCATTGCCCTTTTTATCCAATCTAGTTTTTTAAAAAAATTTTGTCAAACAAAGTATAAAAATTTAATCTAATCTGATTCTTTCCTAATCATGACATTAAACAAACCCAAAGAAAATTGTCCATATATCCTGCCCCGTCACATTGCTTAGTATTGACCAAACCATTTTTACGCGATGTATCTTTATCATTAATGATCAATCAACTTACTGATAATACCTCCTCGACCGGCATACATGTACCTAATAAGCGACCATGTAACATGACATAAAATACTAAACGTGTTTTTAGTGCGTCATAACACTTTTTGGGCGTGGATATTGTTTTCCTAAAAGAAACTCCATTCGTCTACTTTGGAGTCAAAGATTCATCAATGTATATGGCCACCCAACCAATAATTTCAAACTGATTAATAACTAGATGGTACCACTACACGAGCTTAATGCACGACATTGAGTATCACGTCAGTTGGCTGCTTCACCGACCTTGAAAGTTTTTCACGTAGGTCAAGCAAAAAAGTGACGTAAAAAGTGAAAGAAAAGCAAATTAGTGTCGATTATAAGGTAACTTCAGACCGTAACTGACATTAAAGATGTTGGAACAACAATCTAGAAAATGAGAGAAATAACAATTTTGAAAGGACCAAATAAAATTAATAATGTCTTCTCGTGACTAAAAGGCTAAAATACCTTTTGCCCTCCTTTTTTTGGTGGAATCCCTCAAGGATACATCTTTAAGTGTATACAATCTAAACCTCTCCTTTTTTTTTAAGATTAGTAGTTTATGATCGTATTTTTTATGATGTTAGCATGTAGTAAAGTTTTATTTATGTATATGCTATGGTTCTTGTGACTTATATTGAAGCAGTTTTAGTTTATGCATGTTTAGTATGAATAAGTTTAAATCTAAGTTATGATTGAGTATTTAGAAAGATTTTCTACTTGTTATGGACATTTTAAAGATCCGTTTGATATTTTCAAACCCGAAAACTTTTAAAGCTAGAACAACATGAATGACTAAATGTAAGATGGCAAAAACGAACGTTTTTGGCTTCTTTTTTTTTAAGATGTCACACTTAGTGTTGGAGGAGACATTGCAAAACATTTGTACAACACTTATAGTGCAAATTTCAAAAGCACCCTGTTTTTTATTTCAAAACTTGATATACTTATTTTATTGTCTTTCAAGATTGTCACAGCAACTGTAGTGCAATTTGTGGTCACTACAGGATTGTTTCCATTAAGTCTCGTAGGAGGTGTTGCAACATAATTGTACTGTACAACACCTATAGAACAGATATTAAAATCCCCTTATTTTTTTTTTAAAAAAAAGTTACATCTCTCAGCTCGTTGTTTCCTTAAGGTTTCTGAAAAAACTATAATACAATTGGTGATGATTTCTAGAACTTTTTCATAAGATGTTGCAGGTGATGTTGCAACATTGGTTGATGTAGGTTGTAATATCAATAGTGCAGATTTTAACACTGTCCAATTTTTTATTCCAGAAAGAGAAATACTTGGTTTATTGTTTTTTTACTAAGTTTATTCGTTCTCTTATACCGCTGTAGCAACTATCGAACAGTTGTTTCAACGCTATCTCAATTAGTAAGTTAAATTGATCTGGCCGTTGCACATCATATCGTGTATCACGTTTAGTTTGATATAACGCGAAGTCAGCACTAAAGTCTTGCATTTTTATATCATAATCCTATAATGGTTGTAACTTTTCCAACACTGCATAAATAGAGGCACTTGGCCCCACGTGTTCCATCTAAAACTTTAATAATTCTGATAATGGGTATTGTTTTTTGAGGAAAACTTAAAAGAGTGTTTAGTATAGTAGTGAAAACTATTAGTTAAAACTATTTTCATTATAACATGTGAAAGCTTTACACTGTAGTAACTTTTTTTTTTTTATTGTAGCATGTAAGAGTTTTATACTGTTTATAACTGAAATGGTGGTTAAAACCACTCCTTGCCAAACAACATGTAAGGAAAAATGCTTTGGCAATCACAACTAATAAAACCAGAGTGCCATTTGTAAAATTTTAACATGGGATCTACTTTGATCAATATGTGTGATGTTTAAGAATCCCAGTGTCTTTTAATATTATTATTTAAAACTAAATACTTATCAAGCTCTTCCCCGTCGCACCAAACCCATATGTCGCCCTACGACCTTGTCGCAACCTCCGGACCCGACTTGTCCACTGGAGCCCCTGCAACCCCTCTCCTTTTGCGCCCATTCCCGACTCGTCCTCCCACCCCGTTGTCGCCACCCCCGTCGTGTTCCCCCACCCCATCGCCCCTACCACTGTTGACCCTTTTCCTTGTTGAGAGCCCAAATCAAGAGCTTCCCTATTGAGAGCCTAGATCAAAAGAGAGAGAGGGAGAGAGGGAGAGACAGAGAGAGAGAGACATGTTTTTTTGTTCTTGTTTTGTTTGGTTTTTTGTTTTTACATATTAATTTTAATTCTTTAAAGAAATATGTTTTAATTTTAATTCTTCAAAAATATTATATCTTACCATAATGCCCTTACTAAGGACATCATGTGAAGCTCATGACAAAAAAGTTAACAAAAATTGATTAAAATGGTCTCTCAGCAACTAAAATAAAATATTGAGGATAAAAAAAAAAAAAAAAGATTAGGGACAAAAATTTTATTTTTGTAAAAGTTTAAGGATTAATCCAACAATTTACCTTTTTTAAAAGAAACCAAACACTAGTCCATTCGTCTACTTGAGAGTCAGAAGATTAATGTATATGGCCGCCCAACCAATACTTTCAAACTGATTAATAATTACAGGGTGTTTAGTAGGGTGGTTAAAACTATTTTTACTATAACATATGAGAGCTTTACACTGTAGCAATTTTTTTTATTGTTACTATAGTATATAAAAACTTTATATTTTTTATAATTGAAAAATTGTTTAGACCATTTTTGCCACCAAAACCCTATTAGATGGTACTACTACACGAGCTTAATACACGACGTCGAGTATCACGTGTTTTTGGTGCGCCTTACACTGTTTGGGCGTGGGTATCGTTTTCCTAAAGGAAGCCAAGCTCTAGTCCCTTTGTCTACTTTAGGATCAATGATTAATTAATGTATACGGCCGCCCAACCAAAAATTTCAAACTGTTTATTGGCTGCTTCACGGACCTTGAAAGCTTTTCGCGTTGGTCAAGCAAAAAAGGTGACGTAACAAGCGTAAGAAAAGCAAATTAGTGTCGTTTGGAAGGTAACTTTAGACCGTAGCTGGCATTAAAGGTTTTAGAAGAACAATCTAGAAAATGTAGGAAATAATAATTTTGGAAGGACCAATTAAAATTAATATATCAAATGTTTGAAAATAAAAGATTAAAGTAAATCAGATGTCTTTTCATGACTAAAATGCCGAAAGACCCCCTCTTTTATCCATTTGTTTCTCTCTCTCTCTCAAAGATAGTGTTGAGGAGGACTTCACCAGTGTTGACAGATCAGAATGACAGGGCGAAGAAGATGATGTCGAGCTCGTTCTAATCTGAGCTCGATAACACATTTTGTTGTGCTTCTCCATGTTGTTGATGTGGACAAAAAAGGCTACCAAATGAAGTAGAAAAGAGATCTAATAGTGTTTTTGTAGGAAAAAGAGCGTCGCACGAAGGGAGAAGAGTTCTAGCGGCGGTTGCTTGACGGGATCGTCGACAGGAGAGGTGAAGTCGATTGTGATGGAGATGGCTATCTTCTTCTCATCGCGACAAAGCAACAACTATAACAGGGTAAAGCACAAGCTCCGACTTAGGAATGACAATTTGGTTGGACCTAAATTTTCTACGTTAAATTCGAGTCAACTCATGTCATATTTAACGGCTTGATGACTCATATTCATATTGTCACAATTAATATAAATAATATAATTCTTATTTTACTTTAATTCACTTATGTAGATTTTACTTGGTGAATTTAGGCTATAAATATTAGACTTTTTATTTTATTTGAAGTAATTTTATTAAACTTTCTTTTAAACATTATTTATTTATATTTTTAATAACAAATTAATAAAATTGAATCAATTCGAGTCAGTTTCGTATCAATGGTATTATTGGTTGATGGTTTTATCGGTTGATTTGGAGTTGTGTTCTAGTATTGAACCCAAATTATTATTCCTACTTTGACCATGCACAAAACAAAGGAGAGAGAGACAGACGAGGGAGAAGGAACACATATCTTTTTTTTTAAGTAATCAAATTTGGGGGTTTTTTTTTTCATAGCTATTGTAATTTAAAAAAAAGGTAAAATTGGTAAAGCAAATATATATTTTAAGAATATGATAACCACTAACTAATTAAAACATAACTAACATTTACCACAAAAATTTTAAAGAATCTGACATTTAATGCAAATTCTACTACAGGATTTTAACGTTATTGAACTTACATTGACGTTGAAAGTATTTATTTCTTATTTGAATCATTTCCCATTTGATACATTGGTTTAAAACCTAGTAGTTTGAACTTTTACGGTTTGAAAATAATTGTTTAACATTTGATATAAATGATTTGAAAACAAAGAGGGATTAAACTCAAGTTTTTGAGTTTTCTAAGTTCAAAACATCAAATCAATGGTTTGAAAACCTTATAAACCAAACAAGCTTTTTTCCAGGATTAAAATGTCAATAAAAAAGTAAAGAACCAAAGTACTAGACTAAAAAATAAATAAAATAAGAATACAAGTGTTAAAACTCTTTTTTATTGTGATATATTCAAATCCAAGATAGATCAAGAGACACATGGAAACAGAACCAGGTATTTTAGGGAGTTTTCTCAAGCCATATATTCTAGTTGGTAGGCCCAAATACATTCAAAATTGAGAAAATTGCAGGTCATGCCCTTTAATACACATTGTTTATCAAAACTACCCTCTTACTTTTATCTTTTTAAAACTATATTTGTTCTTAATTTTTTAATTATAATATTATTTATTTACCTTTTTGCCCATGATAATATAATTTTCTAGATCTGATTTTTTTTCCTATTCTCTCTTTTCTCTTGCTACACCTCTCTCTTTGCTCTCTCTCCTCATTGCTCTACCTTATCTTTCTCTGTCCTCTCTGTCTCTTCACCTACTTTCTTTCGTCCATCTTTGTCTTTCTCTCTCTCTTCTTTCTCTCTTAGAAGTCATTGTCGTCGATGATGGTCATCACCAGAATCGTTATGGAAAGCAATACATTGGCAACAGCAGCTCCATAGATCCTAATCTGTCAGCTTCTCCTCTGTTGGCACCGTAGCCATCATCGCCTTCCCTATCCTCTGATCTCGATAATCACCTCAGTTGCGACCACCAAGATGACTAGCCGCCACTCATTGCCATTTATCTTCGATGTTGCCGTCACTTATGACCACCATGGCACCACCAATCACCAAAGCTGAAGCCAAATATGTCTTCTTTCTCTCTCTATGATGGCTATCTCTCTACAACGATGACGAACGAAAGCCATTTCTTCCCACGCCATTTGCGATCAAGCCATCATGGTCAATCCAATTCTTGGAGTTTGATAGCACCAAAGACGGTGCCAACGCGAACACCGATGGCTCTGCTAGTGGATTTTGACTCTGAGGCATCGGTGGCATTGACTTGCCTCACCTCTAAAGCTATTGGAAAAATAGTACGCAATGAAAATTAAAAATTTTAAATCGGAGTATTTTTCAAAATACAAGTTTGACACACTATATGCATAAATTAACCAGATCTTACTAATCTCGTATGGTGAAGAGCTCCTGTAATCTATGAAGAGAAAGGCATTCTAAAAAAGCTTCAACCAACTAGTCTTCTTTGCTATTCTCTATCCACGATCGTTATGTGTATGGGCACACCTCGTACAGCTCTTTCCCAGTGACTCTCCTTCCAACCAATTGAGAAAAACCATAACTAACATTCGTAATTTGTGAACAATAGCTATCAGGAAGTTTTCGAAAACTCATAGACTAGAGTGCTCACTCTTGATTTCTCAACTGATCAAAATAACTATGAGTACTCACTCTCTATTTATAGAGGTCAGACTTAGAGTCAATCATTATTAGATAAGGCCTCAAATTCAAGTTTGGATCAGTTTTTGAGTCAAAATCCATGTAATTAGATTTTAGCTTTAACTGTTGCAATCAACCGCTCCTAGTATACCGTGGTCAACCATGCTGTCGTTGATCCTCAAGTTTGAATCTAATTCAAACTCTACAGGTTGATCCGATAGATCCTATCCTATCTCAACTAATTGGATAAATCCTATCTTTTTAGTTTTGGGTATCTTTTATAGAGTCTCAATTTTAATTTAAATAACTCAATAGAGAAGTTATCTAATTAAAAAAATCATATATAGATAAACCCATACAAATAAGATATTATCCACAATAATTCAATATGTTTATCTTGAACTAATTTACCAAATTAATTCAACCGATAAACTAACATGTTTATCTTGAATTAATTGCAAAATTAATTCAACCGATAAACTAACATGAATTATTAAATCCAATTAACTTAAATTTTAGCCAATCTAATAATTCAACATAAGTTACCAATTTATTAGAAAAACACGGGATATCATTACAGGATTTATTATGAGCTAGCAAAAGGGACATGATAGACCTATGTAGTTCAAGCTCCCGATAATTATAAAATCCAATATCCCATATTTATGTTTCATAATTATCAACTCTAATGCTACTCCACTAAAAGCTTAAAGCTGCACTCTCGAATTATATAAAATTATAAAGCCCGATTAGCTAAATATCCATGACATATCATAATGTATCATATCCCCATAGGATATCCATAATCAGCTTAAAGATAAATTCTGTCTTACCTTCTCGATTATTTTTTTCTTACGTTCTATTATCTCATCATTTGAAAACTTACCATCCAAAGACAATATACTATTTAGTTTCACTTATGTATCCAAATGGTTGAGTGCTCCAGTCTTTCAATTACAGGATAACGCATATAAGAAGATATCATTGACTCTTAAAGATGAGTTATGAATTTTGTATCTATAAATAACAAGTCTATGCTATTAAGAGTCGTGTCTCTAACGTACCGATATATATACCAACATAAAATATGGATGTCAACCTTTGGTACATCAAAAAACATAAGTCAAGACAACAGGCCCATTATTCATTTCAAGATTGAGATATAACACATATGATTGTCTAAAGTGAATTGATTTGCTGAGATAGAATTATTAATCTAAATCAATTATACTTTATGTCCTGATCTAATACATCGTCATCTATGACAATGTACCAATATTTTTATTCGCAAAGTCCACCTCCGATGGCCAAGACAAACCATATTCTGTTAGGGATATAGACAACATAACAATCTTTGTATAAATAAAGCGCCCAACTTTATTCCCTCGATTGCGGATCTTATAATTTAGACCATTACCTTTAGAATCATGTATTTCGTATAATCTGTCTATCATATGCCTGATTCTAAAGGTTTAAACCGACAGTCTCAGACTTCTGTTTGCTTATCATGTATCCAATAAATATGAACATAAAGAGGACAACAATTAGTTTATGAAAAATAAATAAATTTTTTATTGATAAAAATGTCTCTAAAAACATATTATATTTTTCCTCCTTATGGTATACATGTCTAACAAAAGATAGGTATATTTTCACTTTTTTCTCAGCATCGAATTCAATCTTTTTTTTGTCATTTTCTCGTTTGGATTTTTCTTAGCATCAAATTAAGCATTTGGACGTGAAGCTTTGGAATTCTATTTATGCGAATTTGAATATATTTTGTTGGTTTTGTGGGGTTTAGATCACAAGTAGATTGAGTTGAGCAAGGAACCATGCCGCCAAAGACATCAATTTTAGTGTCAAAGCTTGTGGATTAATGCTTAGGTGTGTTGAAGAGCTTCTTGATGAAGCAACAATGGGACTAAAAGTCTATTTTGTAATGTTATTATTTTGCAATAATTTTGTGAAAACAATTGAAATGCAGTTGTTTTTGTTGGGAAAAAAAAGTAGTTTATTAGATTTTGATTTGGAATCTGACAGGTTCTTATAGTAGTTGACGGTTTTGATGATTTTTTAGACGAAATCTAGTAGGTTTCGTATTGGAACTTGGCAGATTTCAGTTTGGAATCAAGTAGGTTCCGGTTAATTCAGGGACAAAACCTGACGGGTTTCGAGACGAAACCTGATAGGTTAAAAAAATACGTTGGAACTTAGTAGATTAGGTTAAAATTTGGCATCTACTTTGGCAACTAGAGGTAGGTTCCGATAGGTTCCAAGATTGAATCTAGTGGATTTAACAACAGAACCTAGTGGGTTCTTGTGGGTATCGGGATGAAACGTGACAGGTTTCATTTTGAAAGGAAGAGTAGGTTGAAGTTTTAATAAATTGCTTTTTTTTATTACATGAACAGTTTTGAAAAAAACTATTTAAGAGGACAATCTTAAAAGGGTCAATTTTGAAAAGGGCTGTTTGAAAAGGTGGTCCTTTGGGAGGACATTCTTGTAAGGCATTCTTGAAAAAGCAAATTGTTACGACCTCCTAGTACATTAGAGCCATCCAAGCAAGATCAGCTTATTAAAAATCCGTTACACGTGATCAACAATACATGTAGCTTGATCACAAACTATATATATATATATATATATATATATATATATTGCTAAGCAAACTATACTATATATTGAGACTTTTAGATGTGGAGCACCCCCTTATTCTTCAAATATTCCACGGTCTGATCATATATTTCTTCAATTCCATACTTGAAATTAAATCCCTCCTTAGTAAGCTTTTCTGTGGAGATTATCAACTTGGCCTCGGAAGGAAAATCTCCAAAACTGCACTTGCAAATGAAGAAAAAAAAAAAAGTCCAACATTCATTACTAGATATTTTGCCAATTTGAAAAGCTGATCTTATGAATAATTAGCGCCTAACTAATAAAAGTACTATAGTGTTGAGTTCATGTTGGTTTGATTAAGAAATCACATTTACTGTCCTTTGAATAACTAATTATAATGTGTTTGACCAATTTGATTTGGTTATTTTTGCTTACTCTGTGGGGACTTTGCAATAAGGGTATCTTTTGCTGAGGAACTTTGCAAGCTCAGGAACACTGGTGTTCACAGCGCAGCAAATGTATCGACCAGAAGCCGATTCTTTCTCGGCCAAGAACACGTGAGCTCGGCAGACATCTTCGACATGCGAAATGGATATAGATCCCGATAGCATTTGCATTCCTTTTAAGCCATTTAAGAGGAAATCATTTCCTGCATGATGTTTTAAAATGTCAATATTAAATCCCCAAATCTATATTTAAGTCTACATTGGATTTTTTGTTACAAAATTACCTGCAAGTAAACATGTTGCAAGGCCAACACTGCTGGGGATGTCAGGGGTGAGAGAAGGACCAGCCATGAGAGAAGGGATCACAGTGATAAGGTCAATGTTATTTTCTTTCGCAAATTTCCAAGCTGTCTTCTCAGCTAGTGTCTTCGACACAGGGTAGCCCTGCAAATTCAGAGTCAGCAAATTTTGTTTGAGCTTTCTTATTCAATTTGTTTACACTAACTTTCACAGGCATTACCCAAGTAGGTGGTTTCTGAGTAGTCAAGAACTCAATGTCACTCCAATTCTCCTCGTCCACAACCAAACCTGTCCCGCTATGCGTGTTGATCGAAACTGCTGCAGCAGACGATGTCAAAACGACACGTTTAACCGTTTTCGCTTTCACACAAGAGTTGAGAACATTTAGTACCCCTTGGATTGCTGGCTTGATCATGTCATTCTATAAAGTATATGTTCAAAAAAAAGGCCAAAAACAGCTTTGTCAATAAGAATGGTTCCATAATTTGTTTCAAATATAAAAATATAATCATGCAATTCAAATATTTTTGTTTTTATCTTTACCTCTGGATCTTCGGAGGCAAAGTGAACAGGCGTTGCAACATGGAAGACAAGGTCACAACCTTCTATAGGGGCATCGAAGCTCCCTTCCTTAGTTAGATCAGCCCCGAAAATCTTGAGCTCACCCAAATCTTCCATTTGCAAGAGGTGTGAAATCTTATTCTGATTCTCTGCGGCCCAAAATTAAAAAAAAAAAGAGTAAAATATCTGATAATTAGGTTGCGCTTAGCTACCAATACTCTTGTAACCTAGTGGTGAGAGGGGGGAATAGATTCTTTGTGTTCTTTCAACATTATGGCTATCTTTGGTTGCCCCTATTGGTTTGTATTAAGCAAGGTGTATTGTGTCATGTTGTATTGGGTTGAATTAATTTTACAATATAATGTTTGGTGCATAACATACTATATAAGGGGTTAAACATGTAAGATTTTTAAACTTAAGGGATCAAAAATATAATTTCCAAAAAATTATACGGTCAAAATATACTTTTATAAAATTAAAGGGTCAAAATACAAATTAAAAAAATTACAGGAGCCAAAATGTAATCTTTTAAGAATTAAGGGGCCAAATGTAGTTTTCAAAAATATAAATTTGACCTCAACTTTTAAAAAATTATAGGTTCTAGCCCACTTTATAGTGATCTAACTTCGACCCCATGTCGAACCAAAATCCGACATTAACCATGCACCTAGCATAAAATAATACATCAAAAATATACTAAAATATTTATAATATGTCATATAAATTGTGTTACTTTACTATCTATATTAATTTATACAATATAGAGTCATACCAAACAAAGATTGTATTGGTGTATTACTTACTTTGATACAATCCACCAATCATAGCCATATTATTATTACCAACCATTGGGGAAATTATTAAAAACCTCTAGTATGTTTTACCTTTTTATTATACATACGCTTATATACCTTATATGATGTTTGGGCAGTAATTTGAATCAATTTTAGTTAAAAATATTATAGCATGTGAGATTTTTATGCTAGAGCTTGTTTTTTTCTTAACATTATAACATATGAAAGTTTTACACTATAACAATTAAAAATTTTGACTGAAACAGACATTGTCAACAAACTGTGAAAAGTTACGAGAAAAAAAAAATCAAATTTAGAGCGCCCTTCCAATCCCCACCCATAGATAGTAATATTAGAGGAAAAAATGCATGATTTTTGGATGTTTACTTACAATATCACCCTCTAAACACAAATAAACCTTAAAAGCTCAACCAAACAGCTATATCCCCTTGGTTAAATTGGGAATAAAAAGGATTAATGAACAATGAAGGTGTGTAGACATGAGGTTTTTTTTTTTTTTTTTAAGGGACATGAGTTTTTTTAAATATTATTATTGAATTGCAATACTATGGTGATGTGTTTAAAAAAAAGGATCAAACTGAGATGCTTTAAACTTAAGAGGGCAAAGTAGGACGAACTGTAGGTTCAAGGTCATTCATGGAATTTACCCAATAGCCGTAAGCACAAAGCAAAGGGAAAATTCCAAGAATGGTAGATAGGAAAAAGTGTAGTAAGCAAAAAGAAAGAAGAAAAAATATGCACAGAGCAAGGAACACCAATTACCAGGATCTCTAACAGTGGTATTAACGGCATAGCCCTTCTCAAGCAGAAGCTTCACAAGCAAAGAGGCGACGAAGCCGCTACCGCCGATCACGCAGGCCTTCTTCTTGATGGTGGTTTGAGTGGCCATGGCTATTCAAATTGTTGAATTACACTAAGATCATTTCGAATTTAAGACTTCCTATAGGGGTTATGCCGGTGGGCAGTTTTTGTGGTACCCTAAATAGACACTCGTTCGTATTACTGCCTTCACCACCTAGTTTTTGGGAAAGTTGAGGTGCGCACATGAAGTTGAATCCACTACCTACGACTCAAACCTTCCTCCTCCCTTGTGCACTTTTTTTTTTTTTTTGGTAACGAACATTCCTGTCTTCCCTTGTCTACTTACAATGATTTGATTCCTCTACCTGAACATGTTGGACATCTTTATTGCGCAACGTCCGCCGTGTATATTTTAAATAATTCTTTTTTATTTTATTAAAGGATAATTGTATTTTAATAATTATGTGTGAAAATCCCATTGGTCAAAAATATCTTCTACATGTAATATATGTGACTGTTTTCTTTTAACTCATATCGGCAAATTTCTCTTCATCAAAAAGGTACATGATACCGGTCGTCTTTGTCATTACGACATCTACTATGAAAGCTAAGTTTGTGGCATGTTTGAGGCCACTGTTTTATGATTTATGATTGTAGCAACTTCATTTCGAGACTTGAAATTGTTGGTTTCAAGTTGCTGAAATATTTATCATGATTACTCTGCAACAACCTTTTTTTCTCAAACCGCCCAAACCGTTTACGAGTAATTTAATTTTTATCAAACCACCCAATTTCTTTTTTGTTTATTTTCTTTGGTCGATGATTTGTAGAAATAAACCAGCCAAACCACCCGAAACTCATAGATTTTCTTTGTTCTATGGTCAACCGAACATCAGATTCGAGCCTTATTCTTCTCTATACTTTTACCCCTAAATATCACAGCCTAAGGAACTAGTTGAGGAAACCATAATGGTTACGGTTATTATTTTTTTGTCCCTTGAAGTTTAGCTTTTTATATACACACACCAATTTATTATCAATATAGTCAGATTCCTCCCTTCAATAAAATGTAATGATGCTATTGTCTTTTTTATTCCATTTCATTTTTTCCCTTTAAGGGTAATATTTTCAAATCTAAAGAGAGTATTTGGTCAAGTACTAATAATAGAATCGAATTTAAACAAAAAAAAAAAAAAAAGAAGGGGAAAAAATTATATCAAACCGGAAGGGACAAAAATCTAATCTAAGAAATCCTACCAAGTTTGTATATTGACATATGCATCATCTAGATATCATTGTAAATCACCACAAAGCAGGGAAGCAGGGCTCTTGAATTTAGCAGAAAGAGTTCTTCAGGACTCCTATTCCGACCCAGTTTCCAAGCCAAAGAATCAAACCCGGAAAAAGAACTAAATCCTTGATCAAATTTTCCCACAGTACAGTGGATCTTCCCAGCTATTACTCTGCACACAAAAAAGCCTTCCTCTTAAAGTGATGACCTTCTTCACTAACATATTTCAAGGCTCTTTCGCCAGTTGAAGCAGCAAAAATCCCAAGCCGGCCAACAAAATCCTTTTCTGTAGAGAACCCATTTCTCAAAATCCGACAAGCACCACAAGTGTTCAGCTTGCATGGAATCGAGTAGCCATTCGTGCCAAGTGAACATGAAATGGTTGTGGCACAAAACCTAAAGAGTTCATTCCCATGGGCCAAGCAACGAAGATCAACTTTCTTGGATTGTCTGCTTTCTTCTGTTTTCACAATCTCTCTGTAGTCTTCAAACTGATTAAGGATGTTTTGCGTGTTGTGAACCTTCAAGATTCTCTCAATCTTAGTACTTTCGTTGATTTTGGACGATGACCCACTTTGGCAGATTTTCTCCACAATCTTACTGGATAAGTCTCCTTCGACCAATTCACTGACTGCGCTTGAGGACATAACATATGTTGAAATGATATCTTGATTACATGAATATATATATATATATATATATGTGTGTATAATGGAGATATGAAAACAATATATTCATTAAAATTTGGATGGTTTTGGTTTGTATATATTACCTGCATGCTTGGGGAGACAAGGTGATTCAGTGGCATTTAAATGATTATGTTGTACACCGCATGGGTGGCAAACCAAAGTTAGACCGTCACAAGACTTCTTAAGTGCCGATCAGACAACGATTTTCTTTGGACTGAATCACCATAGAAGTTCCTTAGATGCTCTGTCTTGATCTTTGGAGCCCATGATACGGCACCATATTATGACCTTCATGTCCAAAATGTCCTTTAACCTTGCGATCACAATTTTTTTTGGGTGGTGTTGTACCAAAACCATTAGTTTTAACTAAAAGTCCTAAGTTATCAAGGAAAATTTCATTGTTGATATTTGGTTTGGAAAATGCAGACCGGCTTCCCATGACCTTCGAATCGCTACTAGATGGCCCTTTTCCCTTGCGAATCTTGCTTCCATGAATGACATCTTTGAGATTTGATAGACATGCTACAGAAGCATATCTCTGTGGTTTCAGTGTCATCGACTGACTCACTCGGATTGACATCGCCACTGACCTTGGCGTCGATTGAATCCGATGGATGAGGTTTGCAGAGCAGTGATTTTCTGCGAGCAAACAACCGGAGGGCAGGCATTTCTTCTTGTTCTGTTTTCTGTTTTCCTCTGTTATATCCCCCTTTGCTCTTGCTTAAAGATGCAGAGTTTTGGTTGTTCCTACAACGTTGGAATTGGAAAAAGGAAAAGGATTTAATACAGGATTAAAAGGGAATCAAATTTCTTCGGTCCATCTAATACATTGTCCATGTTCAGTAAGTTCTTTACTTTTCTCCTTGAACTGTCCACGCGCGACAATTTCAGTAAAAAGAACATTATGATCTTACCACTACTAGCGGTCAAACTTCCCAATTTTAGTACACAAATATAGTCATACTAAATCTGCTACAGATCAGAAATATACTCTCTCTTGTAAAGGTGTGATGTCATGTCAATTTATTCAGCAGAACAAAGTTTTTTCTTTTTTTTAATTTTTAGGGTAACGAAACTTTATTTCAGACGTCTATTATGCTATTAAAAAACGGGGTAACATGAAGAGATTATAGGCACCGACGAAGGAAGAAGGAAAAGATGATTGCAAGCTTTATTGCAAACACACGAAGCCGATTGATTGAAAGCCTAAACAGATCCCTCAAGTAACATATGAGCTGTACACACCATTTTCCTTCTTCGACAACCGCTTCAGAACAGAAAGTATGATGAACCAAGCACCGATGAGTGGTTTTTGCCCAAGTTTTGTCCCCGGAGGCACTCCAGACCCATGACATGAGAGTGGTCAACAAAGAGATTCACCTACACAAACAGGGGAACAAGGAACTTATGAAAAAAAAAAAAAGAAGACGAAGAAGAAGAATGGAAGCAGTAAAATAGCAGCATACCCTTGGACCATATTGATTGATGAACCACTCAGAAGTCCTAGGATTTGAAGCTTCAAACATGGTTCTCTCAAGACCAAGACGCCCAATGATTTTTGCAATTATGTCTGCACGTACAGATTCGGCACGGTTACAGACATCATCTGCATCAATCATTATCATGTCCGCCCCAGCTTCCAAGCATCTCTCAGCCCTTCTAATCAAGAGATCAACATCTTCAACAAATTCTGTGGGAAAAGAAACAAAGCTCACATAATCAATCACATTCAATGTTTTTGTAGTGGGTGCAGAATTTACTACAATTCCCATGGTGTTTAAGGTGCAGTTTTAACATGGTTACCCATTCTGAGGCTCTATCTATATCATTCTCCAACAAGTTTCATGTCCATTTCCCACACACTATCCCTAAAAAAGTTTTTTAGTTTCACCAAATTTCTAGCCAAAAGGCCACAGAAGTACAATCTACATTGGGGAGAAATAGATATCCTCCCCTAATAAGGTGTAGTCTTAAAGAGATTATTAACGTTGATACGTTAAAACTATCACTTAGAGAATATTAGAAAGTTGCCCTCATTTTAGAGGCTAACTATTGAAAATTTTCAGGGCAGTCATAATGCAATCCAAGATGAATAAAGGTCTCCAACTTTGGCCCTTTCAGTCATTTACAGAAACTTTAGAGCCTTAACGAATACAAGACAATATAATTCATTGTAACTCTTTTACACGCCGTTAGCACCTAATTAGGTACCATAACATTTTCTCCCCTGAAGTTGGAACGGAATTCGTGCCAATGTGCTACCCTTGCTGCCGTTGCCAAACTTAGTTCTTCACCAAAAACATGTTACCATATGGACCTAGATGCTAATAATGATGGAAACAGAATTGTAAGCATTTGAATTATTTTCTTTTGAGTAACTTAGTTACTCATCGAGTAAAAGAATATCCGTATATTTTTTCCTTCATTTTTCAGTCCAATGGCGACAAACCACTCCAAAAGTTCCCTTTCCCTCCAAAAGAATGCAACTGACTAATAGACATACCTTTTTTTTTTTTGGAGGGGCCTGGTAGAAAAAGTTTGGACACTGAACAAAGTTTTTTAAACTTCACAGTTAGTTAATCCCAGGAATTTTGGTTATTTCATAAAAATAAAGCCTGTCTCATCACATCTAATTCAATATCCAGTTACAATTTTAAAGAAATGAAGGTCACAACAAGAGAATGCAAGAGACATTTTGCAAAAACACAAACCACACATACCAGAAGATCGAGGAGTCGAAACAATATAAGCTCCAAAAGCTCTATCACCACCAACAGGGAGGTCAGACTTGTTGAACTTCACAGCAAACTGGGGTTTAGCTTTCAAACCACCACTCTTAATTAAACGCACAAATCTTAAAAGACTCTCTTCAGGGAGTTCAAGTGACCCCACATTCAGCTCAACTGTGTCAAAACCCATTTGCTTGCACTCCTGAAAAAATGATCGTCACATTCCTAGTAAGCATAAAAATATAAATAAATAAATAAATAACAACAGCTAATCATAACAACCAACATCACACAATTAATCACACAAAAGAACCTCACCTCAACATATTGTTTGAAAGCAGATGGACCTTTGCGAAGAATGTGCTCAGCCCAATCACCCGTACTAACATATATATCATGTCGATGAGCCATGTCAATTACTTCTTTAATGAAAGACTTTGGCATTAAGCTGTGGGAACCCCCAGAGAACTTCAACCCATCAACAAACTGTCCCATTGACTCAAATATCTCCTGAAATAACCATATTTTGTCAGTTATCTTTTTTTTTTTTTTTTTGGTTGGGGGGTGGAAAACCCATAATTTGTCAGTCCTTTTTTCATCAAAAATCCACAATGTCTCAGCCACTTCCATCAAAACCAATAAATTCTAATTCCCACATTGATCTTCATGCTACAATTGCAAATTTTAAGGATTATTCATAGCAGAATGCAAGATTTCAACGCATTATGGAGCATAATAAAGGAAAATAAAAGATTTTCAAGAATCAAATAACAAGATTTTCATTGGGAAACGAGAAATGATTGAAGGAAAAAAGCTGAAAGATACCTGAAGAAGGTTCTGGCTAAGGAGGTTGTAGTGAGGGCCTCTCATCTCGGTGACGCCGTACCTGCGAGGCTTTTCGGGTCGGTCCTCATCCTCGTCGAACCTCTTCCACCTGTACGCCGACATTTTCTCGTCTCGAAACGTGAAAACGGTGCCGGGACGAAGATTTATGATCAAGAGACGAGGAAAGTTAAAGTAAAGATTTGATTGAGCTTTGTTTTTTTTTTTTATTTGGTTCTCCGGGAATGTCTTGTCTTGTTTCTTTCTTTTATTTTATGTGCGTGTATTTGGAATTCGACGCAAGATTGGAGTTTCTTCTAGAAAATGTAGATATCTTCTCCTTCAGATGCCGTTAATCAGACAACACCTGCCACCTGTCTTGATCCGTTGTTCGGTATTTTTGTTTATTTTCGATTTATGAAGTTATGATTTTCAGAAATTATAAAATAACTTTTTTAACCCTAATTGTAATAAATGGCCTGGTTTTGAAAAAGTTTACAATAAATATAATATTTATAGTGTAAATAATTTATTTATTTTTTATTTATAGTATAAATAATTTTTACTGCATAATAAATAAATTTATAATATAAATAATATATTTATCATTTATTTATAATATAAATATTTCTTATTTATATAGTATAAAGTTATTTACATTACAAATTATGATGACCTTCTCCTTACAGATTAAGCTTAATCAGACAACACCTGCTACCTGTCTTGATCCGTTGTTCGGTATTTTTGCTTATTTTTTATTTATGAAGTTATGATTTTTAGAAATTATAAAATAACCTTTTTAACCCTAATTGTAATAAATGGCCTAGTTTTGAAAAAATTTGCAATAATAGAATATTTATAGTATAAATAATTTATTTATTTTTTATTTATAGTATAAATAATTTATTTATTTTTTATTTATAGTATAAATAATTTTTACTGCATAATAAATAAATTTATAATATAAATAATATATTTATCATTTATCTATAATGTAAATATTTCTTATTTATATAGTATAAAGTTATTTACATTACAAATATGCTATTTATTAAAAATATTTTCAAAACCTCATATTTACTTTAAAAAGTTTCAAAAATCTCAAATTTTCCAAAGTCACTAGTTCTTTTTTTCATATTATTTTATTTTGAGGAATTTATTTTTGTTTTTTGTCTTCAAAAAGCAACATTTCGTTTCTAAAATGATTTACCAAAAACAACAGTTTGTTTTCAATAAGCCAAATGACAACATCATGTTTTTAGTTAAAAAAAAATAGAGATTTTATCATTTTAGTACTTGCATTTAAAGAAACATCACATTAATATTTTATTGTTTAAAAATATCAAAATAGTTTCTTGTAGTTTTTTAGAATATCATCTTGGTATTTTGAGCTTGTGTTTTCTGATGTAAAATTTTCTTTTTACCCTTTGATTAATAAAAAACCTAATTTAATTTTTTTGTAAAACTATAATAGAAAATCAAAATAAAAGATTAAACAAAACTCATAAAAAACCATATAAATAGATATATTAGTTTTTGATATTATATAAATTTATTTTCTTTAATAATCTTAACAAAAAGATTTGGGGTTCACTAATAAAAAGGTAATGTGAAAATTTCACGTCACAAAACACAAATTCGGGGTATCAAATGAATTTTTAAAAACTATAAGTTATAATTTTGATATTTTTCAAATAATAGGGTAACAATTTAATGTTTCTCTAAAATATAGGGTGCTAAAATGATAACAAACACACACACACATATATGTCATATTTAGCTCGTAAGTACCATTTTGAAAGTTTAATAGGCCGTTTGGTATATGGGTACAAAACCATTTAATGCAATTTAAACCATAGAGGTGGTTCAAACTAACGTTTGATGGAGTAATAATTAAAGCCGGTTCAAACCATGAAAACGATTTTAAAATAGCCAAAACCCCCCAAAATCTAAATTTTATCTCTTTCAAATTTACACGGTTTAAACCGTTATTCATAGTAAAAAACCTTTTTATTCTCGTTTTTCTTTCATAAACCATAATTTTTCAAACATTAATTCTCATTTTAAAGTTGATGTGATATTTTATTCTCATTTTAAATTTTTGCGTTCTAAACGCTAGTTCAAAACTACCGCTTAAACTATACAGTTTAGAACCCACAGTTCAAACCATAAAGTTTTAAACCACACTATTCTAAACCCATGCACCAAACGAACCATAACAATTTCTTGTTCTTTAACCCCAAAAAAAAAAAAAATCACGCCATTTATTATTTATTATTTTGTTGTCGTATTAATAAAAACTTCTGTAAACTACACACCATTTTGAAACATGAAAAGTATTAAATGATAATAGTTTGCCGTATAAATAAAAATTTATTGCTCTTTAACGAAAGAAAACTGTGAATTCGTTGTTGTTTGACAAAACGCCATGAAATTGACGTTCGGAATGATAATTCTCTTTAAAACGACTTGTCCTTCTTACGTGTAAGTTTGTGGTCGTTTATTTAATTTAACGACAGCACGTTTACTCCAAACCTGCAGGCTTGGAACTTAAAACGATAGGTCGTTGCATTGCGATTTTAAAGTCCTTTAAATATAAACGACGTGTAGTTTTAGTTCTTTAACGTGTTGCCGTTTCAAGCTCCAAAATGAGGTGTTTTTCGTTGGCAGGGATTAAGCTTAGCCATAAACACATATCGCTCGTCAAAAAAACAGCGTACCTGTCTGTTACCATTTTGAAAACGGTTTTCACGTTGTCGAATATATATATATATATATATATATATATATTCCTTGGAAACGACGAATGACTCATACAGTTAGAAACAGTCTTATCTTTGTTTTTGAAACCTTTTTATTTTATTTTATTTTTTCTATCATTCAAAGTGCAGTTTTTGCCGTGTCCATCTATAAGAGGACAAAACGTTATTATTTGATTATTTTGCAAAGGGTAATGTAGTTCCAGCCTTCCAGTCAAAAAGAACGACATGAGGGTCCTATTTCAAAAAACGACATCTTTTTCTCAAAAAAAAAAAAAAGACGTCGTTCTTTGTTCATTTATTTTTTTTCCCTCTTTGTTTTTAGAGGTTTTTTCTTCTTTGTTTAAATAATTCAGGGGATGTTCGAAAACCGCATATTAACACATAGGCACTCATGGGACTTGCGAAGATAAGGAGCCACTCAACGAGAAAGAGGAAAGGCACTTTTGAGCAAATGAGATAATCTTCCCTCAAATTTTACTTTTTTAATTTTATGTTTTTTTAAATTATTTTATGTTATTCTCTTAGAATTCTACGATTTTTTATGCTAACGTATTAGGAAAGAAAGGACATAAAATTTAGTGTTGAGAAAGGATACTAAATTTATATTCCCCTATTTTATAAGAAATAAAAACAAAATTATGCCCTTCGCTAAAGTAGCATTCTACTAGAATTGGATAAAACAAACGTGCTACTTCTTCACTATGAATAAATGTTTATACTTAACCGTCTCACCTCTATAAGGTGTTTGAAATGGTGGTGAGAACTGAAGGTTAGAACCATTTTTACTGTAGCATATAAGAGCTTTACACTGTAGCAATTTTTTTTTTATTATTATTGTTGCATGTAAGAGTTTTATAACGTTCATAACTGAATTTGTGATGGAAACCATAGTTCTCACCACTATACCAAACAGGGGGTATGTTTTTATGTTTTGTGGCCTCACTGAATAGTCCTAAAGCAGCTAGCTGATTTCCTCCTTCAATATTTTGAACAGGGTAGCCACATTTCTAGCCATGCCTAAAGGAATCTACAACACTAGCTTTTTTGGCAAAGTTGGCTCTAACCAACTTTTCAATTAGTAACCGTGTAAAGCTCTCACATTTTATAGTAAAAAGAAAAAAGTTACTACAGTGTAAAACTCTCATATGCTACAATGTTTACAGTTTTAACCAATTGTTCTAAACACCATGTCAAACACCCTATAAAAAATAGATAAAGAATTCACCTGTAAAAATACTAGTCTCAAGAGAATAATCCGAGTCAGTTGATGTAAGACTAAACCCTCCTTTCTTCTCTGCTTAGTCTTACATCCTTCCTTTCTACTCTGCTTATTATACTTATATTCCACTTTCCTTGCTCTTTGTGAAAAGAATGAATGAATCTTGTAAAGAGACGCTTAGGAAGAAAGATGAACGTAAAGAACAATAACGTGAAAAAAGAAGCTTTTGCCTTAATTTCACTTCTTTCATAAAACGTTATTCTCTGCATACCTGGCTTTGCTTTATTCTTATTCCCCACTATATACTTTAAAGCCTACATGACTTTACCAACGAAATGCCGAGATGCCTATAAGTTTACTTCCTTCTATCCTCGATCTATAATCAACTGAACCAGGGCTCTTTCATTTGCAAAAATGGCAAGGAACTTTGGCCCTCTTATCTGCATCACGATCATGGTTATGGACGTAGTCGCTGGGATACTTGGGATTCAGGCCGAAATAGCTCAAAACAAGGTAAATTTAGACTGGTGAGAAAACTAAAAATTTATAAAAGTATTCCTTGACAACATTCGTGTTCTTCTTTCATTTGGGGTTGTTCCTCAAACAGGTAAAAAGTCTGAGGATGTGGATTTTTGAATGTAGAGACCCAAGCTATCAAGCGTTCAAGCTGGGAATGGCTGCAGCCGTTCTTTTGGCCTTTTCTCATGTTTTTGCTAACTTGCTTGGCGGATGCATTTGCTTCTGGTCCAGAGCAGATTATGAAAAAGCAACTGCAAATAAGCAATTAGCTGTTGGCTCTCTCATTCTTTCATGGTCTGCGTTACTTTCTATGCATTTCTCCAGCATAATTAAACTGGGATTTTTGCAACTGTGATTATGACAGCAGATATATTTTTCTGGACGCAGGATAGTATTGGGTGCAGCTTTTTCATTGCTGATGATGGGAACATTGGCAAACTCAAGATCAAGAAAATCATGCGGGATTGCCCACCATCGCTTTCTTTCCATTGGTGGGATCTTATGTTTTCTTCATGGAATCTTCACTGTGGCATATTATGTTTCAGCGGCGGCTACTGTCAGAGAAGAAAAGAGAAGCCAGCAAGGAGGCCAGACCGGAGCCTTAGCTTAACTGCTTATTTAGGCTCTCTTCGAATTCTTTGAAAAATTCCATATCTTGCCGTTCAAGAGATGTAACATTAGTGAGATCATATAGCGTTCATTTTTACGTGGCCGTGATAGAAACCATTGCATTGAAGTACATTATTTCGCATTTTACCGCCTAATGGATTTTTTTTACCACTTATATTTTCAATGTTTTGAGAGTGGAAAATTGCAGAGGGAGGGAGAAGTGGTAATAAAAGACCTGCTTGTTGATGCTCTACGTTTCTTTTTTCCCATGAAAAGAATCTAAATTGAAAGGGAACAAGAAAGAATATAAAAAGATGTAAATTGAAAGCAAGCTTTTATGAAAGCCAAGTTCTCTCTGACCGTTAGATGGTTTGCCTACCTGTCCCTCCTTTGCTCTTCATCACCTATGCCTTGGCTCTAAAGCTGGAAATACCCTTTGTCAACCGGTAGTTAACACAACCACCCAAAAAAAATTGTCAGTTACACAGCTAAAAAATATCAAATCCTCAATGTCCCAAAAGAGTTCATCTCAAATAGTGTGAACTATGAACCATCACATTCCCTCGTTTGAGAACCTATTTCTGCCAACTATATGAGCTACGAAATAGTTCAATTCAAAGTTTGTGTTCAGCTATTGGGAACCTTACGCTCTAACCAATATGCAGTTATAGACAAATGGTCTTTATGAACCGATCCAAAGATACACATATAGACCACTTCAGGCGAGGAGTAAAAGATTGGAGAAAATTGCACATTCTCTTTCACGACACAAGCACAAACAGAAATAGCAATCCAGCTCATTTAAGTTGTGGTAACATTTAATCAATGCGTGAAAGTGCATGCATAGTCAATAAAACTGATTGAATGATTTCGATGTAATGAGAACGGGCAGATGGTTTAGCCAAATTAGGAGCCTCTGGCTCTTGAGGAATGTGGAGAAAAACTAAAAAAACCAAAATATAAGCAAAAATAATGTCCGGAGAGGAAGGGCAACTATTATAAAACACGTTCAACCAGCAACAGAAATGAGGACGTGCATAGAGTGAGTATAAGACAATTGAAACGGGAAAAACCGATTTCCTGATCCATTAAAGAGAAAGAAATTTTACTATTCAATACCACAATAGAAGCTGGCCAGAATAATCAACAAATAAATAATTTATCTTCATATACAAGCATTAACTTGTACAAAGAAAACAAAAGTACAAGCAAGTAACCAAGTGGTTTGAAACCCAGTGTTCTTAAAACTTCGGATACTCAAAACAAGCAAAATCAGAAGATCAGTAGATCAAAGGAAAACGATACCCATAATTAACAAGACAAATAAATTAAAAATATCATTCAACATCATGAGCAGCTTGAGCAAACCAAGTCTCGTAACATAGTTATCTAATTACACAGCTAAAAAGCTACAACCTTGTGCATTATTAAGCACTTCACATAAAGAGACAGCAACTCCTAACACGATTTTTATTTTCCTTCCCTAAGCAAAACCCAGAAAGTCATCACAAGTTGTAAACTACAAATTTCAGAATTAGGAAACACTACAACACAGAGACAAAGAAATGGAAACTCCTGGCATGAGTTATTAACTGGAAAAGCCATCATAATTTATACCTGACCAATTCCCTATTGATCAGACGACTTAATCGCGTCGAGTATCAACTTGGTTTGTTCGCTAATCAACTGACTCTTCTTCACAAAAAGCTCCAATTCAGCAACGTGCAGCTTCTTCCACTTCGCCTCCAACTCGGCTTTCTTCGATTCTGAAATCAAATCGAATCCCTTCTTCACCACATGCTCTGGTAAGCTCTTATCAAACCCAATAATCCCGCTCAAACACGAGGAAACGCTCGCGTTTCGATCAGTCTCCGCCACATCGAGTTCCGCCGGAGCCACGGGCGACGAGGGCAGCTCTGGCTTGGCTTTCTGGTTACTCTTTTCTGTGCCGTTTGACTTCGGGTCTTCGCTGCCCCAAATCTTCTTTGACAACTCGAAAGCCTCCAGCTCGTGAGGCTTCGTCGGGTTGTACCCCTTCTTGATATTGTTCCCGTACTTCTTCTTCAACCTTCGAACCTTGTCGCCCAACTGCGTCTTCGTAGCATCGATGTGCAGCGACTTTTTGATGAAATCGTGAAACGCGTTCATTTGCAAGGCCGCGATGGCCGGGGGCAGGCCTGTCTTCGCGCCGTAGTCGATCATCCCCTTCAAGATCGCGATCTCGTCGTCCTCGCTCCATAGCCTCTGGAAAAGAAGCTTCTTTGAGTCGTCTCCTTGGGACTTCTTCGCCTCCTCCTCCGAACCACCACCGTTCTCGGCGTTCGAGTCGTTCTTCTTGGTCCGCTTCGCCGACTGCCTCGACGGAGTCGCCGAGGGCTTCGATCTGGGCTTCTTGGTCTTCGGCGGAGTCTCCTCCTTGGGCTTGACGTTCGAGTCCGAGGCCCCTTGTTCGTCGTCTTCGGAGCCGGAGGCTTCTTCTGACGAGGTTTCTTCCTCCTCGTCGTCGTCGGAAGAAACCGCCGGGGGATCGTCCAGATGGGATGCTCTCTTAGGTGCCATGAACGGAGACGAGGGTTTTCAGAGAGGAAAATTAAATTTATCGAATTGGGGATCTGAGAGAGGAAAAAAGTCAAATGTTTATGGATTCTGAGAGAGAAACTGCCGTATGATACAGGATGAGGATGCGTAATGGCGACCGTCGGATTCGACTTCAATTGAAGGGCTTTTGCACGGATAGCCGCCGATTTCTAACAGTCCAATCCCACTTTGTGGAGTCTTATGTGCAATGCCACGCATGAAAAAATGTGTTTGTTCTTGTCAAAACTGTGTTTTTGTAGCAATATAACCATTTGTTTTTTGGTGGTAGATGTCAAGAGATTTGCAATATTTAAGTCTGCGAAATGCAAGTACCTTATACGATTCATACACGTTACTTTTTAGAAATAAGCTATTACGTTTTAAAAATAAGCTAGGATGAATTGTTTATATCTTTTTTGTCAACTAATACAAATAATAATGGTCTTAACATTCTTTCAACTCTCTCTTTCTATATCTCTCTCATCTATCCAAGTATTTTTGGTTAAGGTATAACAAGTTTTAAATATATGTAACATTTATATGATAACAAGTATCATAAAATATCGTTCATCAAAATTCTTTAATAGATTTTGAATCCAAGAGGTCTAATTTAAATAAACACTCCAATCCAAATCAACGATCGGGAGCAATTCGAATTTTAAAATCTGGTCCAAACATAAAATTTTACTAATGACTGATTATATATTAGTCTACTTCAACATATATATATATATAGGCAATGGCTACAGTTCCTACATCCGGACCGTTTAGACAACATAATCTTTTGATATAGGATAATAACAATGTCATATTAAACATAACATCAAACTTTGATCATTTAATGTTGTCGTATATTTTATTCTTGAAAAGGATATACTATATCCTTAATATAGAAACACTAATAGGGTGTTTGATATGGTTGTTAAAACCATTGGTTGGAACTGTTTTTACTGTAACATATGAGAGTTTACACTGTAATAACTTTTTTCTTTTTACTATAGCATGTGAGAGCTTTACATTGTTTATAACTAAGTTAGTAGTTAGAACTGCCCCTGCCAAACACCCTCTAAGTTAAAAAAAAGTGTGAAAGATTAAAATAGCTATAATTTTTTTTTTCTTTTTTTTAGAAACATTTTGGACTCCATTTCGAAACCATAATTTGAACCAAAAAATTTAGTCTAAACACAAACTAGTGTTTGACAATGTTAAAAGAAAAAATTAGTTTGAACAATTAGTTCAAATTGAAATTCTCAATTCAAACTCATTTATTATAATAAAAACCATTCAGTTGAGTTAGAAGAGTGAAAAAAGAAAAAAGTGAATAGTTATTATTGTAACAAATGTGTTTGAATTAAGAATTTAAATTTGGACTAATTATTTAAACTTATTTTTTTTAACATTATTAAACACTAGTTTGTGTTTAAACTGAATTTATTAGCTTGAACTATAGTTCCCAAATCGAGTCCCAATGTTTCTAAAAAAATCATAGCTATTTCAAATCTTTCACAAATTTTTTTTTTTTAATTTGGTGTCACCACATTAAGAATATGGTATATTTTCTTTTAAAACAAAATATGCAACAACATTGGATGATCACACTTTGATGTTATGTTTAATATAACATATTGTTATTATTTTATCAAAAAAATATTACGTTGTCTGAACGGCCTAGAGGTAATAACCGTAGATGCTCTCTATAAATTTAATTTATACGATGCGTCTATGGTGAAAATGTCAAGATTCTTAAAGGACGAGGAGCACAAATTATAATCACAAGATCCTTATCAAAATGATATAAACAAAGAGAAATTGCAAGAAATAATAGATTTTACGAATGGGGTGTTTGGCAAGTATGGTTAGTTACAACTTTTTAATTACTAAATAATGTAAAGCATTCACATTCTATAGTAAAAAGTAAAAAGTTGTTACAGTATAAAATTCTCATATGTTATAGTGTTTTGAACTAAAAAATTGGTTCTAATTATGCTTATCAAATACCCTATAACTCATTAATAAATTATCTTATAAGTTTTCCAAAGTGAAGCAAATATTAATTTTAGGATTAGTAGGATTTAAAACACTTGAAAGACCAAAAGTACCCTATTTGTATTTTTATGATTTTTTTCTCTTTTTCTTTTTCTTCTTCTTCCTCTCTCTATCCCCGTTTTTGTTCCTCTCTCACCTTTCTCTCCTCGGTGACACTTCATTTCTCTCTCATCTTTCTTTCTAGCCAAAACCAGACATTAATGTGGACCGAGCCCCACATAGAGGAGATCACGTGCCTCTGGTTGAAGGAGATCTCTTATTGGCTGTCGCCCGCCAGAGCAGATCGTGATGTTCAGCTAGTTAAAGCCAAATCGAGCATGACCACTTATAGCAAAGCCAGATCACGATGTTTTCCTTCATGACGATGGCAAGCCTACAATCGAACCATCAGCGTTTCATCTTCGTTTGGTCCCGACCACGAGAATCGAAAAGTCTAGATTGCGACCACTGGCAAAGCCATAGCATGACATTTTCCTCTACCACTATTGATGCTTACAAGTAAATGGTGGTGTTTCAACACCACATGTAGTTGTGCATGGTGTTTGGACGGCTTTTCTCTGCTTGTCTCGGCCTGCTTGGACGTACCTGCAACAAGAGAAGGGACGCTTCAGAGGTAAAAAAGGGACACCGGCAAGGTACTGATAAGAGCTTTCTGATGCTCAAGGTAGGTGCTGCTAGGCAGAGAATGGAGCTAGTTAGTTGGAAAAGAGCAGTTGGCCTTGAGCTGCAGTAAATGCACTCTATTTATAGGCTGCCACTTGAACCTAGTGTTAGGTGGGTTTTACCCGCAACCTGTGTGTCACTTCAAGGTCTGTCAAAAGGCAAGTGACATGTGTCATGGTCCCTGCCAATGGATTAGCCCATCTGACTGCAAGAATGTGATCATCTGTTGGCTTCTCGTGGCGAATGGCAACTTGTTTATAGGCACTGACAACCCGACCCGAGCATGCGTCTAATCCGCGGAGGTGACAACTCATGCCATGACCAACAGGGGCCTTGTTGAGTACCTCGGACATACAGGCTAAGCTCTAGGGGTTAATATTGCGCTTCCCGATGAATTTTTCAAGCACATTTGCTGAGCCACTGGAAACTTTCTCCTCGGGGAAGGCACCAAGCACACCCTCAACTACCATGATGTCTAGTACACCGCTGAAAAGTTTTACACTTCTCTGCTCATTGCCTCACCTTCGTAGCTTGATCTCCTGATCTCCGCCTTGCACTTACAATTGCTCACTCTTTGCTAACCGAATCTTGCACCTCCATCTTACCGCATTGATAGGCCGTTGAATCACAACTAATTTTGCTCACAGTGGATGTTGGATTTGAAGGAGCACATTCAATTTTTTTTCCTTTTTCTTTTCATCTAAACTTTTTTTTTTGTTGATTTTAAATTTTAAATTTGAACTTTAATTTTAGTTTTTGCTTATGGTAATTGTTTAGAAGATTTGAGAAATCTGATGTTTGATTCCTTTGCTTCCTTTATACGGGATGTTTAAGGTGAACATGACTAGATTTGTTGATTTATATGTATTTTGTAGCTGCCGGTAAGGAGAGATATAGTATTACATGAGAAATATTGTATTTGTCAATCATTGGTGATCTGATAGTTTTGTAATTTTTGTATTTATATGTAAATATTGTTCTTCTAATCGTCAACTTCGTTGATAAATTTTTATATTTACATGTAACTAAAATATTTTCCATGTAAATATAGTATTTCCCAGCCACTAGCGCAGTCATTGGTGCTAATAATATCTGACGATATTACCGGTATATTTTGATATATAAATAGAATATTTTTATGTAAATATAGTATTTTCTAGTTGCCAGTCACGTCGTTGGTGTCACTGACGTTGACTGACTTTACTAGATAATTTTTATTTGCATAGAAATACCATATTTTTTTGTAAATATAATATTTCTTAGTCGTCGATGATATTGCCAGTAAATTTTTTACTTACATGAAAATACAGTATTTCTCTGTAAATATTATATTTTTCGGCTGCCGACGAAGCCATTAATAATTTTTTGTATTCTTATAAAAATATAATATTTATATGTTAATATAATATTTCTCGGCCACCAACAATATCATCGTTGCCAATGATATTCGAGAACATTTATGGTAAATTTTTATGTTTATATGTTAATATGATATTTTCGAGTCTAGTGAGATTGCTAGTAAATTTTTGTATTTATATAGAAATATAATATTTACATGTTAATACAACACTTTTCGACCACTGTTAACATCGTCAGTGTCGATGATGACTGGAAATGTTGTTGGTAAATTTTTTCATTATTTGGAAATATAATATTATCATGTAAATAGAGTATTGTTCGATCACTGTTAGCACTGCCCGAGGAAGGGAGAGAGATGGAGAAAAGAATAAGGTGAAACGTTTTAGGGTTTTTGTTCTCAATTTCTAATTATATGCTATTTAGCACACAGTTTAAAAATATACAATATTATTTTCTAATTCTTAGCTCAATTATGTTATATGGCTTCCCAAGCAATATTGGGGCCTTATTTAATATTGGGCTTTCTAGTTACAAGAAGAATTAAAACTTTACTTAGAAGTAAAACATATTCAATTAAATCAATTTTAAAGAAGAAAAGGTCCTTTTTTTAGAAATAACAATTTACTAAAATTGTTAAGATTTCTCAATTCACTAAAATTATTAATAATCTTGTACAAGATACACATCCTAACTGCTAGTTAGGACGGGCAAAACGGGTTGTGACACAATAGCACGACACGAATCTGACATGTTTTTTTGCAGGTTAGTGTCGAAAAATTTGACCACGGGTTATTTTAGTGTCGACCCGAAACTGACCAATAAAAAAACAGGTCGTATTTGAGTCAACCCGTCTGATACTAAAATGACGCGTTACTAACCCATGTTTAATTAATTAATTTTAAAAAATCTTCCTATGATTAATATTATGTTAGATATAATATAAGCCCTTAAAAGATCAAACCCTACCTTTCTTATCACTCATCTTCTTGTTGTTGTTGTGGTATGAAACTCATCTAATTTTATGATTTTTTTAATGTTATATATATTAGTGTTGGCGGGTCATAGACAGGTTGCAGGTCACAATTAGGTTGCAGGTCAAAAACGAGTCACAGGTTATTGCTTTTTGACACTCTGTATAAGGAACTGATTGGTACGGGTCGTGTTTATGCCAACCCGTATTAAAGTGGATTGTGTTAGCGTTAAGAATTCTCAACCCGTTCATGTCACGGGTCGGGTTAATGTCAGTCTAATTTTTGTAAAAATTGACTTCAACCCGACACTAACCCAAACCGCCAACCCAAATTGCCACCCCTGCAAGTGCTAGTTGTTGTTTTACTTTTAAGAATATCTTTTTAACACAATTTATAATAAATCTAACTTTTATGGTAGATAATACGTTTCACATCATAATTTAGAACTATTGAAACAGTAATTTTTTATTACAGTTCTATATGATGATTTTAACTTCTCACATCTAAAACAAAAATAACTCAAAAAATATTCATACATACTTGAATTGCTTAAATATAACAATTAAGAAAAAAAAGGGGATTTTGATAAATGGCTTTAAGAAAAAAAATTTTTAGACAAATGACCTATTTTTTTTGGCATTAAAAATGAAGCCTTTTGGGCAAGAAAATTGTTTCAATTTTTATTTTTTTCATCCTGTTGAAGTTTATTTCCTTGCTCAGGGTGTTATTTTTTCATCTTTCTAGAAAAAAAAAACTAGAAAATTTTCTTGCTCAGGAGGTTTTATTTTTTGTGCAAGAAAAAAGAGGTCATTTCTCCAATTAAATTTTTTGGCTGGCCTATTTCCTCTCTTTGGTCCACTCGTTTTGTCCTCACTCTTGCTGACACAAAAGCTTGATGGAGTCGTCGATGATGGTCGCGATGAGGAGAGACTCACGGGACTTGGACCAAGCAAGGTCGTGATGAGCAAGCACAACCCATAGGGGAAAGACAATCTATGGGAGAAAAGTTCGTCGTCAATGATTAGGAAATATTTTTCATTTTGAATTAAAGATTCAAAGCTTTTGGCATGATTTCCTCGTGTCTTTTTCAGCCATCTGATTTAAATATAATGGTTCAAGTTATACCCGTCAATGGGTAATTTGTCTGTTTGTTTTGTGTATTGTTTAAAATTAATAGACTCAAATTTAGATTCGAGTATCAAGAATCCTTTAGATATGTACTTGTTTTTCCCAAAATCCAAATCCTTTGAGTATCAAGAATCCATGTATCAAATATCTTTGTTACAGTAAACTCTGAAATTCTCTCTCCTATATTTGAGGAAAAAAATCATAACTTCTTCATTTGATATCCAAATGAGATGATTCTTTTTTCATTGTATTCCTAGTGAATAGAGAAATAAACTAAGATACACATTGCATATTTTTTAAGATCATTAACATTAAGATTTTATTAAATTTGTCAATAAATCAAAAAATATTATTACTACCTCTCCAAACATAAATTTCAATTTTATTCGTACTCGTATTAAAACTTAAAAGCACATTCAAATGTCAATTCGGATAACAATTCAAATCACTAACTCAAATTCTAATTTAAATCACATAACTCAAATCAAATCACTAATTCAAATCCATTTACCAAACGGACCCGTCTATTTGTTTTGTGTATTCGTTAGACTAATAGACTTTAATTTGGATTCAAGTGTTAAGAATCCTTTCTATACATATTTGTTTCTCCTAAAATCTAAATTCTTTGAATATCAAGAATCTATTAATATCTCCATCGTAGAACTGGCCATATATACATACATACATACATACGTGCTTACAGTAACATTTTGTGGTAATGATAATGGCTATACTACAAAACTGGCATACTTTTGCTATACATACAGCCATTACCATACATACATACAAATTTCTTTTTCTTAACTATTTAAGCTAAAAAATTCTTGTGTTTACTTTTACATTTAAAAGTTAACTAAGGTAGGCTCCCAACTACAAATGAAAAATTAACAAAAAGTACCAAATGTATCCTTTACAACGATTGGATTATTTACTTTATAATTAAGAATATTTTTTAAAAATAGAGTTTAATTCAAATTTAAATGTTTAGTGACCAAAAAATTATAAAAATAAATTTATATAAAAATATAGTTGATTTTTGATTTATTTGAAATTTAAGTTTGAAACATGTGTATTTACAAATTAAAATAGGGATATTTTAAGTCTTTAATAAAATTATTATATATATTGTAAAAAAAAAAAAATTATGGAGGACGTATAAAGGATAAAAATTGTTCACAATTTTTAGTGGACAAATTCTTTAAGAATTATTAGGCTTACGGGGACATGGGCCATTTCTTCCAAGGGCCATGGCCCATGGTCCCTGGCCCCCACGTCATCCTAGCTCCGCTCTCATGTGGTATATATGCTTAAAGATTCATATTGCATATATTCTAGTACCTTTCAATGAGTACTTTACAAGTTCGAACTATGTTTTTGCCAAACAAAAACATGATTAATTTCCTTTTTTTTTTTTTCTATGATATACTACCGACCTTGGTGAATATATTTACAGTGGATTGGGACTTGAAAGCTATATATCCTATTTGCTTTTACAATCTCTTGTTATTCTATTTCTTTTGAGCGCCTCTTGAAGTTCAATATGGTTAAATTAAACTCTCCTTCTCTTTCGATCTATTCAGCTGTTTAGTTTCCTAACTTCTTGTTCATCCCATTTTCTAAAATTCCTTTCTGACAGAATAAGACTCTACTATTCCTTTTGGTCTTCGATCATCTTCCAAATTCTGTTTTTGCACTTTGGCTAAGTTACTTTCCGAGTCCGAGTCAAGAACGATCCAGGAACTGTAGGAATCGTTGCTCTTTGTGCTTAGTTCTTTAAATTAGCTCATCTGTTTATTTATCTTTTCATATCTTTCTTGATATAGTTTCTTGTCAGTCTTGCTCCTCTTTAAGTTGCTTCTTTTCACTGATGAGAAATTCAGATCTTCTTCTTTGTCTTTGCTCTATAAAAGAAAGATGGATTCAAATATGTAGAGTCCTGCCGAGCTTCCCTTCGATTCAATCAGCGAGATACTGAGTTGGTTGCCAACAGAATCTTTGCTGAGATTCAAGCGCGTCTGCAGGCAATGGTATACTTTGATTCAAGACCCCTACTTCATTGCCATCCACAATCGCCGAGCCACTCCTATGCTTCTGCCTTATACTCTCAACAACATCGACGGGACATTTTATTCACCCCAGTCTTTCGTCGGATTAGTGTTGGAGAAAATCACAAGCGAAAAGTACCAAATCAGGAACCTGGCCACTCGTCAAGCACTCAATTTGCCTGATCCACATCGTAACACATTCTTGACGGGGGCTGCTTTTGATTCCTGGACTAGTGAGTGTAAATTGGTCGCCGGATATTACGTGAATTGGCAACCTTCAATGGAGTTAATTTGGGAGATATTTACCGTTGGCAGAAACAAGCATTGGAGACCAGCCCTGAAATTCGGCTGTAGTGAAAACCAAGAACATCGGCAACCAGGAATGTGGCTTACGGCGAAATCAGATTGGAGCCTTCATTGCCTTAGAATTCAGATGGTTAAGGAAGGAGTTTGGGATTTAGAGGTTGTTTCTTTTGACATATGGACGGAGAGTTCTAATTCTCATACCTTCCCTCGAGGCGTCTTCTCAACTCTACAATGGGTTTTTTGTTCTTCACGTGGGATAAATGTGTCTGTGTTGGTGATGCAAGAGATGAAGAGCTTCACGTCTTGGTAGCAAGAAAACACAAGGACAAGTATACTTGGAATGATAGCAAAATCACGATTCCTTTGAGATTCTTGGAAGACATTGGCTACGCCATCAATGGAAGACTTGTTTATGTGGAATCTACATCTGATGATCTGTGGCTTTACTATGATGATAATGTCAAAGTTTTTTGCGACATGAAAACGGGGAGAAATAAGAAAAGAATACTTCGCTATGGATATGAATATCGCCCAAGTCTCGTGTTTTTGAGAGGAATGAGACCAGAAGATCAAAACCAAGTTTAAAGCTTGGATTCAAACATATATATTTTCGTTACATATGATCAATATTTTTCTTTTCTTTTTCTTGATCAGGAGCTTTATATAGATTTTCTTTACAATATACACTCTTATGCCTGTCAGTCTATGATTCATATTTTCTTTATTGAGGGATGTTTGAGATTCATGTCAGCACTTTTCTGATAAAGTGCTTAGAAACTTCTATATTTTAAGGTTTTGGTGTGTCTTTCATTGGTAAGCAAATGAAATTCTTGATTTCTTTGTTGATGTTATTGTTGTCCATAAATACTAAATATTTGAGCAAATTTGTGTTTAAGAAGTGCCATGAACTAGGGAATTACATTTTGGTAAATGCTTATGGGTGATTAAGTTGTCTTCTCGTTGTCGTTTTGTGCATCTTTCTCGTCTTGGGTACCGTCTTTTTCTTGTCGTTTTATATTTCATGTCTTTTACCTGTAGCTTTTGGTTTTTTGGATGTATGTCGTTTTTTGATATATTATCAATCTCTTTGGCAATTGTCATTTCTATTGATATCTCTTTCTTTTAAACCTTTTCAAAATATCCCAGGTATTTTCTTTGCATTTCTTATCTGGTATTTTCCGTCCTTTTTTCTATCTCTTGTTGTTTTCTAGAAGCATTTGAATGGTTCTCCAATTTGTTATATTTTATGTCCTTTTTTTGGTTTGTCGTAGTTTTAAAGTTGTCTTTCTTGTTAAGTTTCTCAAAACCTTTTGTGGCTGTTGTTTACGTGTCATACGTGGTTTTGTAGACACATATTGTTGTTTTTTTTCTCATTGTTATTGTTTTTGTTGGTTGTACAAATCGTTTTGTAAATCTTTTAAGCTTGTTTTGTGAGAATATATTTGCTACTTGCCGAGCAAAATCTTACTTAGATATGTTCATGTTGCAAGTAAGTAACCTGTCAGTAACTTATAGTGAACAGTAGCAAGCGACGAATGGATAATGAAGATGGGTATGAATATCGTTTACAAAAGTATCTTATGTAATAGTTTTAAAACACATATGTATGTTTAGTTTTATGCAAGTTTGATGTAAAAAAGTAAGTTGTAATTTTGCATTCTCAATCTAAGTTATTTAAGACTAATAAATTGTAGTATACTTGTAACAAAAGTTTAAATAAGTTAATTGTTGTTATAATTTGTCTTAGAAATGTTTTAAAAGATTTATTTTAATTAAGGAATTGTTTTAAGGAAATAAATTTGAGTAATTAGTATTATGGTTTAAAAATTTGTTCTGCAAATTCAGTATTTTACGATAAAAAAAGTTTAAGACTACGATTATATAATTAGGGCCGTTACACTATTGAGCTCCGCCAAAAGCTTAGTGAGCTGATTTACCGCAGATATACAATATATAACTGATTCCAAACGGCACCACATTTTTATTCCCACATGGTCAAATTCATTACATCAAGTGCAATCTATATGATATATTCCAAATAAATGAAAAGCATATATAAATGAGTTGATAGGCCATTAAACGGAAGATTATATGTTACAGCAAATATTTCTAAAAGCCACTTAATAATTTGCTTAGCCACTTTAAAACTTGGTGTTAGAGCATATGGTAAATTGATGTATGGATGGACAATTTAGCATTTGAGTTTGACAAAATACTCTCCAATGTAATGCCATTTTAATGTTAAATTTGCAAATTCGCTTAGCATATAATAAATTTAGTATTTAATTTTTATTGGGTGATAAATTGACTTTTTTGTTTTAATAATTACATTGTTCTCACTTTCTAATTATTTTAATATTAAATATTTTTACAAGTTTTAAGATTTAATAATGATCATAAAAGACAATAACATTTCAAATAGCTTTATACATTAAAACACAAAATAAAATAACAGTAAATATGCTTTTTTCTTATGCTTTTGGTAATAAATATAACAATGACATTGGTATTTGTATCGAAGATAGTCTTACATTTAGGGTGTTTGGGTTGAGCTTCCAACCACACAAGAGCCTTTAGTCCACATTGTTAGGAAGTAAAGGCGGAGGGGGCTCTAAAGCCTATATAAAGAGCTTTTAAGCCTTTGTTCAATTTGCCCACTTAGAAATACTTCTAGCATTGGCTTAGAAGTAAGTTGTGTATTGGAGTTATCGGTAGTGAAATATGTGTGGTTTTAAAATTTCCACATTTCAAATATTGAGATTCTAATGTCAAATAGTAAACAACCTTAGCGTCACCAACCCTAGTGTCAATCAATTCAATTGAATAGAGATTTAGAGGCTTCACAATAGTATAGTCTTACTTAAATATGTGCTAGTCATATTAACAATCAGTTTAGAGTTTTTTAATTTGTTATTATAAAATATTACCCTCAACTATTAATGTAGCTTCTATTATACGTTGCCCTTTTCTTTTGAATTTTTTTGTTTATTCATGACAAGTCATAAACTTAGCAAGGCCAGATTTAATAATTTTGAAGCTGGCACAGGTATAAAATGTTACTTCTTTTTATTAATTCCTCAAGAAACAAAATTCTTTTTGTTAAAGAATCTACAAAGCTGTAATTGAAGAACAAAAAACTTTTATTAACTCATGAAGAACGTAGTTGATTAGAACCAAAACTAAACCATAAGTTAGAACTAAAACTATTATAGCATGTAAGAGAAAAATAAAAATTATAGAAAAGTTCATTGGAACCGCAAACTTACAGTTATGGCTGTGTTCATTGACAGCCTCTTACACTGGAAACCATATCTTAGGGATCTTAACACAGTAGAAAAAGAAAAGTTATAAAAAGAAGAAGCTTGGAGATGTTTGTAAACGCGTCATATGTTATATGTCATATGTCTGATGCTAGTTATTCTAATATACCAACTAAATCTAACAATTAAGGTGTAAGGTTTGAAGTCTAGTTATGATAAAATTCTCCAGCCAAAGAGAAGTAAAGCGAATCAGAGGAAGAAGTGGAAAACAAATTGAAACATACAGAGTTGTTTCCGACTATATTTCCTTTTAAACAACATACAAATTAACAAGATGTCATACCACAGATTACATTAACATACATTAATCCCTCTTAACCAAGCTTGGAAAGGACAGACTTAAGGGTAGATAGAGTCTCGGCGTAGTACTTCTCTGCTTGAGGGGTGCTCTTGATCTTTGCAGCATGGTCCAGCTGTTAAATGGACATAACCAACAAGGAAAAAAAAGAATAAGAAAACAATATAAACAATAATTTTTTTTAAAGGACAAAAAGGTTGTGAAACTTACATTGCTCATGTCTTGGAAGAGCTTTCCAGTGAGTTCCTTGAGGGGCTTCTTCTCTTCTTTGGGCTTGGAAGAGATGACGGTGTTCAGATCATAGCGAAGGTACTCGGCTTTGAGTCTGAGATCGTTCTGGACATATGGCCATTCCTTCTTGTCAATCAGGTCCTTGATACCAACAATGTCCTTGGCTGATTCCTTAGCCCTCTGCGCTGCCTGAGCCGGGGTCAAAGGCTGCAGGAAGAACCTCTCCTTCAGCGGCAGGTCAAGGTCTCTTGGCTCGTCGGAGTTCAGAGTTCCAGCTGCCGAACACAACAAATATTGTTGTCATTATGCACTCTCTTCAACTGTAACCCAATTTCGATCTCATCAAATTCTGCTTGTCTTATTTTATTTCATGTTGCAACTAATGCAACATTGCCTAAAATTCCTTAAAACTAACCAAATGAATTTATAATTCTATCATACTCTTAATCAACTTATATAACACCCCTTTTGAAGAATGTGTTACATTAATACAATGATTGCACAGAAATCGACACAACAATAGAAAGTTTAGTATAGAATCCGATTCAAAATTCAACATACCCAAGTCAAGAACAATGTAAATCATGAGTTGAGTTGACTAATTTATTTTTTTAAAAAATAAATAAAATAAAAAAACTTGAATTGATTACTTGGAATTATATGACGATTTGTCACAAGTTCAGTCCACACTCCTCAATCTCATAAAAAGAAACAGACTAATTAATTCATGTTTGCTAATTCAACTAAAATTTTCCATCAATTAGTTCATATTGCCAAGGATTGATGATCAACTTACGTAATCCACCGGAGGGAGGGGGAGGTGGGCCGACTTTGATGGGCTTGGCCGCAGCAAGCACCACCTCAGCGAAGGACCCAGCAGCCAATCCAGCAGCGACAAGGCCCAACATAGCCCGACGGCTGGTGGTCTCGGGCTCAGCGGACGCTTGCTGGGCCCTGACAGTGAACCCGGGCCTGCTGACAGAAGCCCAGCTACCGCCGGCCATGGTCAAGCGGGTCGAGACGCTTAGCTGAAGGCTGCCTTCCAACATGGCCTGGGAAGAGCCATGAAGACCTGCCATTGAAGCCATAGCGTGTGCCATTTTCCTCACTCAGCCTCCTAAAAACCTTGAGTTTTGAGCTCTCTTGCTAATTTCTCCCCCTTATTGGTCGCCAAGTGAGAAAATGTGGAAAATATATTTTTGGTGGCTACTTGTTTTGGTTGTATGAGCTTGTGATGTAGAGTGACCCTGGGCAATTGCTTTATCTGCCGATTTTTCTACTTGGATAAGCCGGGATATGCCTCCTCCCAACCAGGACTCGACACGTGTATTGCATAAGTTTTGGACTTAATAATTGGATATTGTTGCAGAGAGGGTCAGTGGCTGGTCGACACGTGGACTATCTGAGATTATGATTCTCTATTATATACTAATGCACCGTTTGACATGAACAAATGAAGGGTTCAGAAAACTATTCACATCCTTAAAATTGAAAAAAATTATAATATGTGTTTAAATGATTGTTATAAAATTAAAATTTAATATAATATTTAAAATATTTTAAAAATATTTTTAATGAGATAGTAATTATTTTAATAATATTATATATTATATTATATGATCATATATAAATAATTTTAATGTTATTATTATTAGATATTTATAAAATTTTTATAAATTAAAATTATATTTTAATTTAATAAATATAATTGGATCAATTATTTTATTAACACCTAGGCCCATGTGCTCAACCCCGATCCGGCCCAAAACTCGAAAGGTCCAACGTCTTTTTCCGGGAGCGTTTAGAAGGACCGCCTTATCGAAATTCAAATTTCACACACGCGCACACACACACACACACTCTCTGTCTCTCTCTCTCTCTCTCTCTCTCTCTCTCTCTCTCTCACAACTCCCCCCCGCCCCCCTCTCTCTCTACATCTCATACCCTAAATTCCATTTCGAACAAGTTCGTTGGAGGACTCGGATCTTACATTTTTCTTCAGCTTTCTCCTTTTTTCATCACCGCGTCAGTTTTCAATATCGGAATCTACCACACACTATGCGACAATAATCCTCTAAAAATTCTCGATTCGATTTTAGAGGATTTGAGTTCCAATGGCTTCTCGCAACCAGAATCGAGCCCCTCGGAGTCCCTCTGCTGTAAGCCCTAACTCTCCTTCTTTGCTCATTGTGTTTTTCGATATGAAGATGAAGTCGAAGTTCTGGGTCTTTGAATTCGTGTCTCGTATTGGGTCTTTGGGATTTTTGTGATTTGGATTCAAACGGAAATGAAATGTAGAGAAATTGGGAAATGAATTCTCTCTTTTTTTTTTTGGCTGGAATTTTGAATTTGTGAATGTTGAACAATGCAGCACTCTCAGCTGTGATCTGGGTAAAATTAAGTTTATATAGTTAAAAGTTGCTTTCTAGCGTTTCGAGATATTGCGAAGTTGGGATTCTGTTGTGATGGATTTTAGTATTACGGTGACTTGAAATGAAACGAGATTCATTCTTTGGACGGTTGCTAATAATTTAGCTCTTTGATAGGTAGTAACATGCTTATTTTTGCTTCAATTTGTTTCTATAGAAAAAGGATGGCGTAGATGATGCTCCCTTCGACAAGCGTAGGAGGGTAGGAGCACAGAGAGTGCCAGGACAGACGGGCACTGGGCCTAGGAGGCAGCCCTTCTCATCAGTAAACAATAGACAGGACACTGCGGGTACTGCTGCTGATGCTAACAATAATGATAATTTGGAGAGCGCTAGTGTTGAATTCACAAAAGAAGAAGTTGATGCACTGCTAAATGAGAAGTTGAAAGCAAGCAAATTTGATCACAAGGTTTATATCTTACTTGTTTGTTTGTTAATTCTTCTGTACCTCCATTCAGTACTCTGTTACAACTATTTTTGATTCTGTAATTTTGATGGAGCAGAAGAAAGCAGAACAATTGGCTGAGCACAATAAGAGATTTAAATTATGTATTAAATGGTTTCAACGAGTTGAGGAGAATAGCCGTCTTGAGCAGGAAAAGCTTCGCAATGCATTGGAATGCAGTGAAAAGAAATGCAGTGATACTGGTAACTTCTCAATCTGTATCATATCAATCTTTTTTGCTTCTCTAGAAAGGAATTTTATGTGATTCATCTGTACTATTGTAGAGTTGGAAATGAGGAATAAGATTGAGGAGATGAACCTCATTAGTATGGAGTTGCAGAGAACTATTGCTACATTAGAAGAGAAATTAGCGAAGGAAGAGTCTGACAAGTTGGTATGTTTATCAGTTCAAGAGTGGAGATAAATTATCTGATAATTGATATGTCCTGTTTGTTTCTCATCTTTTTATGTTACCTTTTGTCTCGTTTGACTACTAGGACGCAATTAATTGTCATAGAAGAGAAAAGGAGGCAAGGGATGCTGCTGAAAAATTGCAAGCTTCTCTCTCATCTGCGCTTGAAAATGTAAAGCAAGAGAAATTAATTGCTGATCAGAGGGTAATATAAGTTTAGCGTTTTCTTTTTTTTTTTTTTTTTTGATCTTCCTCATTTGTGTTTTAAAGTCAGCATTTTTTTTAAACTTTAATTTGCATTTGCATCTCTTGCTGAATGATTATTTATTTTTTGATCTGCAGGCTTCCACAAGTGAAGACATGTACAATCGATCCCAAGAGTATAACAAGAGTCTTCAACAGTACAGTAATAAGCTCCAAACAGATCTTGAAAGAACCAGTGAGTCTCTTAAACGCGTGGAGATGGAGAAACTGTCTATTGTGGAAAACCTTAGCACTTTAAGGGGTCACTATAAAGCATTGCAAGATCAGATGACTTCAATAAAGGTAAATCTCTTTTTGATATTCACTAACATTATCAATTTCATCTTCTCTTTCCCATTTTGCTGCTTATCACTGTCTCCTTATTGGTCATTTGCTTGGACCTGGTCCTTTGGTATTTATCGCTACAAACCCCTAATTTTTGAAAGTGACTTATATGTTGTTTTGTGTATGGTTTGTTGCAGGCTTCCCAAGAAGAAGCCATAAAGCAAAAAGAATCATTGGTAAATGAACTGAAATGCCTTCGTGGGGAACTGCAACAAGTAAGAGATGATCGTGATCACCGAGCTGCACAAGTGCAGGCTTTGACGGCTGAAGTAGAGAAACACAAGGAGGTTCATGGGAAGTCACATGCAGTATTAGATGACTTGACATTGAAAACAAATACATTGGAGGTTTGTTTTCATTTATGTCTGAATACATTCTTTCATTGGAACTTTTATAAAGCGAGCCAGTATGTCTTTTTCTCCAAGTAGTTTCATTGGATTTTTCCCCCCCTTTCCAGGAAGTATGTTCATCACAAAGGGAGCGGATACGTTTACTTGAGCATCAATTAGCTGCTGCAAATGAAAAATTAAAGGTAACACCTATGCCATACTTGGTTTTACTTTCTAGAAAAATGGGCTATTGGCACATTAGATATTCACAAAGATAAAAAAATGTGATTTGATTATTCGCTTGTTTCAGATGGCGGATTTATCAGCTTCTGAAACAAGGACAGAATTTGAGGAGCAGAAACAAAAGATGCTTGAACTGCAAGATCGCCTTGCAGATACAGAGCTTCGAGTAGTTGAAGGAGAAAAGCTGAGAAAGAAGCTGCACAACACGATCCTGGTAATCTTTGTTAACTCTGTTCAATGTCAGAATGTTATAGTGTTATTAAACAGTTTGTAATTGTAGGAGCTGAAAGGAAATATTCGAGTGTTCTGTCGTGTACGGCCTTTGTTGCCAGACGAGGGTGCTGCATCGGAAAATGCTGTCATTTCTTACCCTACATCAACAGAAGCTCTTGGACGGGGTATTGATTTGCAACAAAGTGGTATGGACCTACTTTATTTTTTTTTTTTCTCCAACTTTTCCCAAATTTTTTAGTGGTTTTATTTTTATATTTGTGCTTTCTTTCTTGGTAGGGAAGCCTTTATATCTTGAGAACTTGAAAGAAGATTATCCTTAAATGTCAATCCACCTTATGTTTTGTCTGCAGGGCAGAAATATCCTTTTACATTTGACAAAGTATTCGATCATGAGGCATCTCAAGAAGATGTTTTTGTAGAAATATCACAGCTGGTACAGAGTGCTCTTGATGGCTACAAGGTGACTTTCTTTTTCCCTTTGCTGGTTTGGCTATGAGATAAATCGATTGCGCTAGAATGTGATCTTGGTGAGGTTGCTTGGTACTTTTATCTGCCAGCTGATTGATTTTGAGGTGCATGATCAAGCATTTGTTCTGACTTCCAAGTGTTCATAGACATTAATAATGTTTTATTGGATAATTTGGTTTGGTTGTGCACTTATGTTTCAGTTGGCCATAGCTTGACATAAATATGGAGTTAATTTTACAGTTTTACAAAAAGAATACTGGTGGTTTGTCTTGTAGGTATGCATCTTTGCTTACGGTCAAACAGGTTCTGGTAAAACCTTTACCATGATGGGTAGACCAGAAGCCCCGGAGCAGAAAGGGCTAATACCACGATCTCTCGAACAAATATTCCAAACTAGTCAGTCTCTTCAATCCCAAGGCTGGAAATATAAGATGCAGGTACTAAATATTATTTTTCATTTGTTTTACATTTGCTGACCATGCTTCTTATTATTCCTTAAATTCCTTTTGAAGGCCTCGATGCTAGAGATATACAATGAGACAATTCGTGACTTGTTATCAACAAACCGATCAAGTAACACAGATATGACGAAAACTGAAAGTGGGGTTCCTGGAAAGCAGTATACAATTAAACATGATGCAAATGGAAATACTCATGTTTCCGATCTTACTATTGTTGATGTTTGTAGCCTAAAAGAGGTTTCTTCTCTTCTACATCAGGCCGCGCAGAGCAGGTATAAACAATAGAATCTTTCCACATAGTCTTATTCTTGCCTTTTGGCATTAATCATATTAGGAAGCTCCGCATGGTTTGGCAATCAACCATGCTTGTTTTTGTTTTGCTTTTCCCGTACAAGTTCTGTTTTGCTTTTGAATAATGCTCTCTTTGGAGACGGGTACATACATGTTAAATTTCAGGAGTTAAAAATTTTCAAGCTCTGTATGATCTACGTTTGATTGCATCACACATTTAGATGAAGATAGAGTATGGATTTTTATCATTTGACTTCAACTGATAAAAATCATTTGATATCAGATGTCGATGGTAAACCTCATTTTTTTTCCAATTTGGAATGTCAGGTCTGTTGGCAGGACACAAATGAATGAGCAGTCATCGAGGAGTCATTTCGTTTTCACGCTGCGCATTTCTGGTGTAAATGAGGTTTGTTCTGCTGCTACGTTGCAGTGACATTTGTGCACTTAATTTTCTACTTTGCTCGTTTTGTTTTGAAGTATGGATATGTAATAACGTGTTATGCTTTGGAAGGGTACTGAACAACAAGTTCAAGGGGTCTTAAACCTCATTGATCTTGCTGGAAGTGAGCGGCTCTCCAGGAGTGGAGCAACCGGAGACCGTTTAAAGGAAACTCAGGTGGTTACTTGAAATTCGTATTTATGGTGCTTGTGGTATTTGTGCTCAGGATATGTTTTGCTAATCATTTCTTAAATTTCAGGCTATCAACAAAAGTTTGGCATGTTTGAGTGACGTTATATTTGCTCTAGCGAAAAAGGAGGACCATGTTCCCTTTAGGAACTCAAAGCTGACGTATCTTCTTCAGGTATAGTCAGTTTATTTTCTTTCTTTTCTTTGCTAACAAAGCAGGATCATTTTTATGTTAAAGGTTTAGATTTCTCTTGCATCGATATATTAAACTCACTACTATAGGATTGTCTTCGTGCTAACTATTGATTTCAATATGTGGCAGCCTTGTCTGGGGGGAGATTCCAAGACATTGATGTTTGTAAATTTATCTCCCGATCCTTCTTCAGTTGGCGAATCCCTCTGTTCGCTTCGGTTTGCAGCGAGGGTCAATGCCTGTGAAATTGGGATTCCGCGTCGACAAACAAGTATGCGGATCACAGACTCCCGCTTGAGCTGTGGATGAAATGTAACAGAGCGCTGTTATCTGTATCTGTCGTTAGGGTTTTGAGTCCATTGTTTGTAGATACTCTATTTTTAAGTTACTAATTTGTACGTGTAGCAATAGCTTAGTACGTGTAAACATCATACTGATATTAGGAATTGCCTGAGATTCCCTTATCAGTATAAACTCAATATTCCTATTAACAATCATTTAATTTCAGATTTCATTGCCGGATGTGCACGCCATAAAAAGTCTTGGGAGACTTATCAATATATAACAATAGCTTAGTACCTACATGCTTGGAAATTCTCCAAAATTTCACATGATTCAATCTTTATTACACAAATAAAAGCGTCAGTAGTCTCTTAAAGTTTTGCAACTTTTTTTTTTTTGGGTTTCTTTTGGGTTTTTTCTTTTTCTTTTTTTTTTTTCCTTGTTCTGCCTCCCCCCCTTTTTTTTAACTCACATTCTACGCTTATCTTTTTATGCTTCGTGGGGTCTTTCATATCCTAGGTTGGTAGAAGCGGTCTAATGAAGCTTTTTCTCTGAAGAAACATGAAGCTTTATCATTCAAAACCCAAAATTTTAAGAGCAGAAATGTTATATTCACTACTTTTAGGATCGGAAAAGTGATATTTTTATGATTATTTTGTCGATAAAAACAATGTTATATTGAACACTTAACTACAATTTGCACTCTAATAATAAAAAAAGACGTGATCATGAGTTAAAAGATCGATACAACAAGTCGATCGATGGTTGAGATTGTTCGATTACAATGGCCATTTTACATAAAAAAATAATAATAATAATAATAACAAATTGGCTGAAAGTGTTGGAAGTAAAATATTTTTGTTAGCGGAGAGTATCCGTAATAAACAATCGGTGGGCGTCGCGTCCCCTATGGACATTTGTTAAATGTAACCTAAGAAACAAAAAATTATTAAAAAAATCTGAAAATAGAACGAAAATCCCATTTGTACAGACCAGAGAAGGCAGGTGGGGTCCAAACTCCATGGTCCACGTCATTCATGATTATCCGTTTTAATCTTAGTCCTTGTAGAGCATGAAAACAAGAAAAAAAGTTAGACCCAGTAGCATCTAGAAACTCAAATAAAAGCACTCCTGCAACCCAAAAAAAAAAAAAAACCAAAAAAAAAAAAGAAGACGAGGAGGAAGAAATGGAAGTCCAAGAAGAACAGCGAAGTAAGGCCAGAGTGGTAAAGGTTGATTCTCTGGAGTCTTGGGACCTCTTTCTAACCCAGGCCAACAATCAAGGCAGTCCTGTGAGTTTTTTTTTTAAAAGATTTATTGGGATATCTTTTCATTTGCTTATTTGTTGTGATCTTTCTGTAAGGTGTATGATCAATGAATTCGACCCTCTAAATCTTCCATCTTCTGATTTGGTGTTATTACTTCCAATTTTTCCCCACTGGGTTTTATTTTCTCTCTTTCTCTTATGGAAGATGTAATAATATGGTACTTTTTTTTTTTCCCTTTGTGTGCGTGTGGGAGTAATCCTATTTACTTGCGTTGAATTACTTTCATCAATTGAAATGTTGTTGCTGATGTTTATTAACAATTAGATTTGGGGGATTTATTTTGTGTTGGTGGGATTGGATGTGGTGTGTAGATTGTTGTTCACTTCACTGCTTCTTGGTGTATGCCTTCGGTGGCTATGAACCCAATTTTTGAGGAATTGGCCTCAAACTACCCAGATGTCCTGTTTCTTGTGGTAGACGTTGATGAGCTCCAGGTAATTTTTTTTTAGTTTCTCTAACAAAGGGAAAAAAAAAAAAATGGTTATTCTTTGAAGAAAGAGGTCTGTTCTGGTGCACTATGTAAAACAGCTATAGATTTAGGATGGTAGTATATTAGTGCACATGTTGAGTGGATAATTTTAGATATTTTATATGGGTGTTTGCTTTTCTATCTTTCTTTATTTCTATTAATTTATTTGTTTATCTTTGTTGTTGGAGATGTGGTCTTTTAGGTATAGTAATAGTTTTGACATTTAAGATTTTTTTTGTTTATATCTCTTTATTCGCTGAAAGATATATCGAATACTATGTGTAGGCTGGCATTTGTTACATTATTCAATTTGGAGATTATGCTAGCCGCAGGTTCCTTCTCTTTTTTTTCCCCAAACCGTGATGGAATGTATTGGTGGAAGGGTTGAAAAAAAAAAAGTAAAGGAATAAGAACGAGTGTCCGCAACTAAAAAGGTTTACTTGTATATTTGAAAGCAAAATGAAAAATCTATTTTCTCTTTCTATTATTAAAATATATTGAACAAAAAGTGGAATGAGACAGAAGTAATCGTTGGGTGTTATTTACAGAACTTATAAAGGATGTGCACGTAAATTTGACATTCATTTTCATTATTTGGGAAGCGATACTATGGGGTGCTAGGAGTGACATTCTTTTTACTCTTCCTTTTAAAAAACAAAAAAAAAAAAAATTTGTGAGGGGCTTACGGTCAATTTTGCAAATAAACACGTGATCTGGTGGGAAAGGGAAACACTTATCTTTGCCTTTCCTTCTCATATGAAATAAGCACGCCCTTTAAGGTGATTCTTCAAGAGATGTTGAAGGGGGGATTTTACTCGTGTCATTTCCTATAGTTAGACAGCGACGTAGGAAGTGATAGACAATTACCACTTGGGCTTTCTTTTTTTTTGAATTTTTTTCCATGACAGGGCAGTCAACGTTACATGGATTAGGTATGGATGTTGAATCTGGGTACATGTTAAAAATCATGAGATTTGTCATTTTCAAAGTTTTTCCATTTGTATGGATGTTTAGAATGAAGAGTCCTTGAAAATTTTCCAAAGGAATTCATAGGCACGCGTGGTTCAGACATACCTTTCAGTTTCAGTTGATTCTTCTCCCAACAAGTGAGCAACTTTTCAAGCAAATTTTTGGCCATGGGTTTAATTCTTCTTCTTGTGAAAATTTCCTTACTAGATACTTCAATAAGTCCAGTTAGGCACTGTGATCATTGGATTGAGATGAGCGTCTGAAACTCAAAAGCACTTAAAATTCAAAACTAAAAAATTGATTTAATGTGAATTTGCACTGTATTTTTTGTTTTGTTAGGAAGTGGCGTCTAGAATGACAGTAAAGGCTATGCCAACTTTTGTACTGATGAAGAATGGAGCTCAAGAAGACAAGCTTGTGGGTGCCAATCCAGAGGAGATAAAGAAAAGGATAGATGGCTTTATTCAGTCCATTCGTCTAGAAGTTGCGTAGTTTTCCATGTATTATACATGTCATGCGTTTTCAACTTGTAAAAAAAGGAAAAAAAAAAATTGAATAAGTGGTGCTATGCATATAAGTTTAGGATATTTGGATGTCAAGTTGGTTACATGTGTGTGGTTTAACGTTTTCAATTTCAGATTTGGATTGCTATATTGCTTTCCTCTTTGTTTCATTTCAAAAAATGTATTCAAGTATGGCTGGCATAGATAATGTATATGCGTGCGGTTAAGGATTGTTGTCTCGAACTTCCAATCCCCGGCCAATACTACCTTACCATATTTACGAAAGAAATTTTGAACTGTCTTCTACTTTTTTTTTTTTCCCCTAATTTTAAACCATTTGTATAGTCAAAACAAAAATAAAATATGTACATTGAAGTCATTAAATGAGGTTCAAATACAAACGTATGAAGAGAAAATGAAACAGTCAAGCTGTTGAAAGTTTGATTTTGTAAAGCTTTATTAGACATGTAATTGCAATAAATAAGTTCGAAACTCAAAAATTGTCGCTAGCAGTCAAGGGGCTTGATGTAATGGAGATGCTTTGTTTCCTAGTATGTGCATGGTTTGATTTTCATTGAATACCTTGTGTTGTTCTTTTCAGCATAACACATGATAAGTGTAATTTAGTGGGTTCGGAGCACGCGTTAATGGGGTTGTACGATTTTCAAGTTATAAAAAGTTTCAAGAAGCGTTGAAGAGTAATAAATACATCTGAGAGCAACTTTCGACATTTTCAGGGCAAGTAGCATAGTGGTGAGCTAGTGCACAAGTGTTCTCTAACTGAGCTAGTACATAGTAGGGTGTCGATTGGTTCGGTTTAACCAAGGGCTCCGGCCCCATGACTGGTCGGTTGCTGATGTGGCGCCGATCTTCTCGGTCTTTGTGGGAGGGTTTCTCAATTGGCAGTGGTCGGTTTTTATGAACAATTCTAACTTACAACCCAAAATTCGCATAATTTATCAAACACAAAAATGAAAAAAAAATCAGTTTTATATGACAATGGTTGACTCTGAATTTCCTTTCGTTAATGGCATATTACTAGCAATAATCATTAACGAACAGTCGTTTGTCATAGGCTTTAGAGGGCCTGCAAATATGTTAGAGAATAGTTCTACTAACAATAGAAACTTAACAAAGATAACAATATATAGAAACGACAACGCTTAGGAGCAAAGATGTGATGCTTACAATTCAGGTCGTGTGGGTAATTCGATTGGGATACTGATAAAATACAAGGAAAAAAAAAAAAAAAAACACGAAGAGTCTGTCACTTGAAGGAAAGGGAATGTAGGTTTTTTTTTTTTTGGTTGGGATTTTGGGACGATGTCGACATCTTTACGTCATTATTTGGCGAATAATTTGTTGAAATGCGCTCATTTTAACCTTTGCGGATTTCATTCAGACTATTAAAATAGTCATGTACGCAATTATGCTTGTTTGTGAAACCTTTATTTGATGGTCTATTTCTCAAAATTACGCTATTATTATTATTATTATTAGAGATTTTACACCAAATTGTAGATTTTGCAAGTTTATTAGTAAATAATGACAGATGCTTTAAAAATATAAAAAAGCAGATTTTAATAAATCAGTATTCTAAAAAAACTAAAAACCCAAAATTACCCCTATAATCAAAATCTTGTATTTTTTTTTTACGTCTGTTAACCCACGTGTCACGTCCCAAAAGAGCTCTTGTTGAGAGGTGGACAGCCCAGGACTTAAGTACTGCTCTTCGGTCTTCTACCTAGCTGATGTGGAACTTTTTGTACGTTACACTCTCCTCCACCTAATCGCGTGACGCCCCAGTCACAGATCAGCTCCCCTGAGGGTCCCACTGGACCGTGGAGAGTCCACATACCAGGCAGGCAGTACCCCACTCTCATACCACTTGTCACGTCCTAAAAGAGCTCTTGTTGAGATATGGGTAGCCTAGGACTTAAGTACTGCTCTTTGGTCCTCTACCTAGCCGATGTGAAACTTTTTGTATGTTACACACGTCTCTCTTCCTGATTCTCTCTCCATTGTTTATCCCTTCCTCTCTCCTTCATAATCGACAAATCGCTAGCGTCGGATCATCACTTACCCTCTCTTTTCTCTCTCCGATCACCTATCTATCATTCCATTGGAGTTTCGACGGCGCACGTTTCCGGCATTGTCAATTGATGGTGGCAACTGTTCAATGAACACAGGCCAGATTTTCATTTCCAACGCCTTTTTTTCTTTATGCTTGTTTCTTTCTCCTTTGGCTTTTCCAATCTCTCTTCCTCACCAGAGTCGTTGTGCTGAGCTCACGACAAAAAGAGAGTCCGATTTGCCACGGCGACGAAGCAAGCTTTGATCTGCGATGCCGACCTCCAATCTGCCATGGTGACCCCTAATCTGCCATACCAACCTCCGATCTCTGATCTGCTACGACGACGATGTAATGAATGGAAAAATCTAGTAATTAATAAGCAAAATTAATTAAGGATTTTTTTTTCATAACCACATCGTTAGGTTCATATGAAAGTGTAGGCTTAGCACCTATAAGTTCAAGTTTCTGTAAGAACTACGAGAAGTTATAAAAATTTAGTTCAAGGCTAGAAACCTGCTGTTACGATTGGAAAATTCACAAGTTCAAATCATGATTTAACCATGATTTATAATCATGAATTTTTCTAATTAATGCACATTTAGAAAGTCTTAATAACTATAAGACTTTAGTAATAGATAATGTTATGAATGCATAATTTTGTACTCTTTATATGAAACACATCGCAAATATGATGTTATGATGGTATGCTTGGATGATTAAAAATAATTACTTAGTGTACTAAACCAAGATTTTATAATACAATAATTTTATGTATGAGCCAAAGTAGTGGCCTTTATAAGGATCTCAATTAGAATATTTAAATTAAGATTAATTAATAAAGAGAAATTTCCAACTCAAAATGATTATATGGAATTAAATATGATGTGAATTTAATAAGAGGGATCTAGATCATGATCAATAGCTCAGCATTATAATTCAAGAATGGTGAGCATGAAGCCTATGTATATAAGATCTATCTCAATTTTTATGAGATCACAAGGCATGACAAGTATTTTCTATGTTATAAGGATTATTACAATAATTCATGATATCCTATATGTTCATAGTTAGTTATTTACAAGTGAAAATAACTATGTGAAATTAAAAAAAAATATTATTATTATTATAAAAAAGTTAATGGAGTCCGCAAGCATTGCATGAGCTTTGAAGGTAATGAAATATCATGAATGGATTAGTTTCAAATCCATATTGTGGTTAAGAAAAGTTCAAAAGCATCTATCGATCGGATGTGGACCTATAAATAGCTTTTTACGATAAACAATTCGGGTATTACCCATAAAACATGAATTGTGCTAAGTTTAGGTTTTGAGTTAAATTAACTTATAGATAGTTAATTTAATTCAGTTTTTACCCATAAAACATGAATTGTGCTAAGTTTAGGATTGGAGTTAAATTAACTTATAGATAGTCAATTTAATTTATGAAAAATTTTAAGTCAATTTAATTTACAAGAACTTTTATAAATTTTGACTATTATTTTTATGATAAAATTAGAAGTTTATATTATGAAAATTATAATGAAAAAATATATATTTTTTTATTTGTTAGCATTTTAAAGTTTAGAATTTACGAAGTATTATTTTAATCAAGAAATCAAATTTTAAGTTTTGATCAAAATTTTAAATACAAAATATTATTTTAAAAATACATATGGTAAAATTAGTAAATCATTGATTTTGAAGACAGAAGTGTCAAAGTTTATTACTTCAAAATAAAATCAAGAAATTCGTGAAGTATGGATAAATTCATGAAAAAGATTTTACAACAGTATGAAGTTTTAACAAGACAATAATACACTAAGAAAATTAGAATTTATTTAACTATTTTTGAAAAGATCAAGAATATTACAGTTTTTAAAGTACAGATATGTTTACAGAAACTTCAAAGTTATGGATCACATTTGATCAACCCGACATGATATAAATTATACTGTAAGGACCTATAGCAATGTCCATATATACATGTAAAAAAAACCCCCCAACAAGTCAAAAATTAGATTCTCTCTCTACTCCCTCTCTCCTCCAACTCTGGTCAAGATTCCAACCTCTGTTTTAAACACCTCCTACACCAATGGGTAAATCATGACAAGCTGAGTCTGATGACCTATCGTGCCAATCACGACTTCGTCTGAATAGTCCGTACATGCCAGTTGAAATTGCTAAAAACCCATTATTTTTTTAGCATGATTTCTCCGATGTTTGAGCACCAATTGACACGATTTTGGTGTCCATGAATTCAGATCGACAAGATGAAGAAGATAGTATCGGCCTTGACCCTCGATTATAACCAGATTAACTAGACAGAGTTACCTGTCTTTAACTACTGCCCCGCCATCAAATCTGCCATCTCTGATGGCGATAGTGGGAACCGCTAGTGCCAAAAGAACCAAAAGAGCATGATGACGAAAAGCCCTTGAATAATTTCCCCAATTGATGGCCTCTCGTTGGAAAATTATAATGTCATTGACATTTGCCATGTAAGGTATGAATCTCGGCATTCTCGATGCAATCGTGTCGAATTGACAACGTAAAATCACTCAGAGGAGTGTGTCGAACACTTTGCTCCTATCAATTCCATGAAAACAACCACCAATGACAGGAACCATGAATGCCACCATGGGTTGCCATAAGCCACTTTGATTCCATCATTTTTGGTAGTGTTGAGGAGTGCCATTGGAGGGGAAATAATCAGAATCCATTGAGGAACATAAGCCTTCGATCAAATTCAAGTTTTTATCACCAAAAATTAAAGATAGAAGTTCCTTTCTCAACACTGACGATGAGCATTCAATCTGTATAGATAGAAGATGATCTAGAGAAATTAACCACGCTGTCAAGTTCAAGAGGTTGAAAAATGGAGGGAGCCAAAGTTTCAGCACCAGCCAGAGACCGGAGCCGCCCCACGCGTTGCTGCATGTGGCCAGTTTTCGATGAGTGTTGAGTTTTATAATCTTGACCTTTGATGAGTAATCTGAGACCACCTCTTGACTTGTTTCGATGTCCCATATGTGATGGTGGCATTTGTTCGAGCGAATTCTATTCCGTTGAAAATCATCTATTACTAACTACATGCAGATTGAGGCGGCATGGACTGGAGTAACGGAGTCTGTCATGATGTTTTAAGCAATTATAAATTTCCAAGAAATATTTTTAGCCATCCACAGTCTCTCTAGGACCATGATCGAGGAGGCTGGTTGGACTGTAGAACACGCAAAATACAACTAGATCCGCTTAACTTGGAATCTAGGTAAGTAGGAATCTCGCTTACAGTATAAACAGTTTCAGAATAAATTATCTTACATATTTAATAAAAAAATGTGAATTGCATGTTTATTGATATGTTATGCTATGTTATGCATGATATGTTGTATTATGTTAAGTTATGTCATGATATGCTATGTTATGAGTATGATATGTTAAGTTTAAATCATGCCATGTATTGTTATATTATGATTATGTCATGTGTAGTAAGTGAGATATATTGTATTCAATTATACTTCTTACTCACCTTTAGTTAAACATTTTTATGATTTATGAATTACAATTTCGTGATGTTACGTAGCAACATATCATACTACATATGCACAATAAGTCAAATGAAATAATAAGAGAAGATAAGTTAAGGGTGTCATACTAACCTCTCGACTTGTGGAGAGGTATTATTTCTAGTTCAATTTAAGATCTCGGAGTTGTTAGGGACCTCGTGAACCTAAACTTTCGATTATTGTGCGCAACACGAATACCCAGGCCCATTTAGTAAAATAAGTTAAAGCTTTAATAAGTAAGCACAAAACAAGTAGATAAACATACATAAAATGTTCATGCATGTTTTCATGAAATGTTTTCAAATATGTTTTGCGAGTCTAATTTCCTACTTGCTAAGCGAAAGCTCATTTAAGTATTTTTATGTTGTAGATAAAGAATCGGTCAGTAACATTTGATGGACAATGAATAGTAGAGATGATAATGGATATCGTTTATGCAAAAGTAATATATTCCTACATTTTAAGTTTATGAAATTTTATGTATTTTAGTTTGCAAAATTTTCTGCATTTTTAATTTACAAAATTTTGTGCATTTTATTTTATGAAATTATGTATGTATTAATAAGTAAATGAAAAGACGTAAGTATGATTTAGATACCAAGGTTGTAGTCATACAATGCTAGTTTAGAAAAGTTTTAATGTTTTAAAATGTTGCATTAGAAACTACAACAACTATACAAAAATTTCTAGTAAGAAGTTTTAATGAAAATTAATTTTAGAAATGTTTTAAAAAATTATTTCAAGTTAAGAAAAAGTTCTAGATAATTATGTTTATGTTAATAAGAAAATTTTTAAATTTTGAAATTTTTCTTAATTTAAATTAAGGTTTGTTTTAAAAGTAATAGTTTTAAACAATTATGAAATAATTTATGAAATGTTTTAAACAATTATTTTTACATTTAAAAGACTAGATTTATGAAATTATTATCATTACGTTAGGGAAATTATTATTATTATTATTATTATTATTATTATTATTATTATTATTATTATGTTAGATTAAAAATATTGAGTCTTAAGGAATAATTATTACTTCTTTAAAGAATTATTTTAAGAAATAATAATTATTATGTTGTTTAGAAAAAAATATTCCACAATTTAAGTACTCAATGTTAAAGTATGTTTAAGTTCATGGTTATGTAATTAAGTAACGACTACATAAAAAGGATCATTATAGACAAAGATGGTCTCTAATCTTCCATGGCGATGTCCAACCTCTGATCTAAATATTATTATTAATGACAATCTCGTGGTTATGTTGCTGCTTCTTTTCAACATCAAGGAGCTTGGCCTTGAGGAGGGAAGTTGTTTGCTCGAGTTTCTTTAGGTTGTATCCTCATGCCACTTGCCAAGCAATTCTCTTCATAAGCAAAGAAGCCAAACTTCTCCAAGATAGTTCTTGCTAGTCCAAATGCTAGTTCTGCCATGATCAGGAATCAGATTGATGGAGGGGAAAGGTACAAATATTTTCAAATTATATTTAAGACATATAGCTAGTGGCTGCGTGCTAAATTACGATCGGTTATGCTTTATTATGTTTTAACCTTTTTACTTTATGCTCCACTATACATAATATCAGTTGTTTTGGTTCAATATAACGTCGGTGGTTCTTGACAAGAAAATTACAAATGTTGTCTTTTTTAGTGTTTTTCATGGAGAAAAGATACCTAAAAAAAGTTTAAGCAATTTTTTATGTGTTTTGAAATTTTTAGTTGTTTTTTTACAATGTAATTTTTATTTATCTTTTGTGGTTGTATTTCCTGGTTAATGTGATATTAACCAAGAAATATAGTATTTTTGGTGACATCATCAATGTCAATAAATTTTTATATTTATATGGTAAATATTGTATTTACAAGTAAATATTGTATTTAGAGGTAAATACTATATTTACCTGCTGCCGACAGTCTGATGAAGTCATCGATGAATTTTTATATTTACTAGAAGTTAGTGGTTTGATGAAATCATCGATGAATTTTTATTTATAGGTAAATATTATATTTTTTGGTCATCGATATACGGTAATTTTTGGTAAATATTATATTTACAGGTAAATACTGTATTTACCAGCCACCAGTGATCCAATGAAGTTATTGATGAATTTTTGTTTTTACAAGTAAATGTTGTATTTCTTAGTAGCCAGTGGTCTGACGAATTCATCTGTGAATTTTTATATTTACACTATAAATACAATATTTTTTTAATAAATATTGTATTTCCTAGTCGCCAGTGGTTCGACAAAGTCGTTGGTGAATTTTTGTATTTATCGTGTAAATATAGTATTTATAGGTAAATATTGTATGTCATGGTTGCGATGGTTCGACGAAGTTGCTAGTGAATTTTTGTATTTAAATGATAAATATTGTATTTCTCGGCCGTCGGTGGTCCAGTGAAGTCACCGGTGAATTTTTGTATTTACATGATTAATATGATATTTTTCGATAAATCTTGTATTCTTAAGATGCCGACGGTGTTGGTGAGAGAGGAGGGTGAGAGATATAGAGGATAAAGATGTGGGGCATTTTGGGGTTTTTGTTCTCAATTTGTCAAGAGATATTACTCATAATATACTATTTACTACATGTTTTGAAATTATATGACATTATCTACTAAGGTATAGCCTAAATATACTATTTTGCTTTTTGCCCATCATCATCATCATTATTAATATTTTCATTATTTTTTAAGATTTGAACTTTAAAATTGATGTTCCCTTATTTGGTTTGCTGGTTCAAATTGTGTTAATTTGAACTTTATTGGTTTGAACATAAAAATTTAAATTCTATAGTTTAAATAGTAAGCTGAACTGGCATTTGGATATGTAGTTAAAGTGTTAATTTAAACATAATATCTAATCTAAATTTGTGTTTGGATGAGTATTGATAACTCTAGTTTGAAGCATGAAAAAATTATTTAATTAAAGAATGAACATTAAATATGTGAAAAAAAGTTATTTAATTAAAAAATAATATTAAATAATAGTGTTAAATTATAAATATAAATATATGGGAGTGAAATCACTATTTAATAATAATTTAAAATGTTGAAATGGAGGAGGGGTTTGAATTATAAGTTGGACCGTTCACTCCAGTTTGAACTATTAGTTTAGTTCGAATTAAATGCTTTATTAAGCATCAATTCAAACTGTAATGGTCGTTTGAACTGAACCAAACTGGACTAAACCAGTGAAACAAACACGGCCATTACGCGGGTGCATGATCTGTAAGGACACGCTCCGAATAAGGTGGGTTTAAGTATAAAGTCTTGTCCTTGAGTTAAGAGTGGGTGGTCCTCCCTCAATATGCATATTTAAAGAATACATATTGTTTATCTTTTTCAAAATTTATTTATTTTTAATCTAAATTTTAATTTGTTTTCTATAGATTTATCTTTTTTAAAATATATTGATTATTATTCTAAATTTTAATTTGTTTTCTATAGATTTTGTAAATATTTAGTTTATTTTATGAAATAAATTAAACTTGAATCAAAGTTAGGATGAAAATTTTCAATTTACTATTTTGTTTATAATCATTGAAATTATCATAATTAAATTTCATGGTGGGGATTGACGTGGGCATGACAAAGGCCCCTTTAAGGCTTCGACAAAGGTTTCTTGACTTTGTCCTTGCTTCTCTTTAGGGGAACTCTTATGGTGCAAGGAGAAAAATGTACTGATTAAGAAAATTCTAGAATTAAATAATATAATTTACATATTTAAATCAAAGATTTTATTGGAAATATCATATAGGAAATTTTGTGACTATAGGATCCATGAAATTAATATTAATATGTCAAAAAATTCTATAGAAAATTATAAAGATTACATTTTTAACTTTTGTGATTTAATAATTCAGTTGATAAATTTTATCGTGAGTTAAAGCGAAAGAAATTTCAATCCGTAAATAACTTGAAAAATTTAATTACAAAAATTTCTAACTGTAGTACAAAGTGAGCAGCGTGTTGGGAAACACTTTAATGCTCAACAAGTCTTTAATTGCCAATCAAGTTAAAATTGGAGTTACGCGAGTAGTAATTTTGGCAAAAAATGCTACATGAGCTCAAAAATTAACACCATCAATAAACTACATCATTACGAGTTAAAAAGCGAAAAAAGTCAAGTATAGATTTTTATTTAGTCTATAATTAATTTTAAGACTAAACACAGTCAAAAATTAGTATGCAGTTAAAACCTATATTAATATTGGTTCATACCATGTTTAGCGTTCAACTGTATTCGAAAAAAATGGGAAGGGACCTGACAGATACTAAAATCTCCTATTAGTTAAGTACTCCTCTCTTGGTAGTGCAAAACATATCTATTTAGTGGGAATATTTAGAGATAAGATCAAAAAAGGGGGATTTGACCATGACTAGAGCTTGATTTCATTTTTGTCCTTGAATTATTTATGAGACAGAAATCACACCTTCCCCCTTTAACCCATTGGCACCATACTAAGTGAGCATTAAGCCAATTTTTAAGTTCATCAAAGTCATTTAGAGCTCAATTAATCATGAATTAGGTGGAGTAATTAGATTAAGCCATGGTCTATATATAATTGTATCATCAAAGACCATATTTTCTCCTCCATTTTCTCCCAAATTTAAACACTTCCTAGGAGGGTCTCCAAAAAAAATTTTCTTCATAATTTTCCTTCCAATCTCTCCCATTCAAGACCAAATCAAGCTCAAAGTTTCACGAAGAAGCTTTAATCTTCTTCTCCACCTTCCAAAACCGGGCCTAATACACGTTCCCCAAGAAAAATTTTCTCCTATTTTTCTTAATAAAGAACCGGTTTTTCCTCTACACAAGTCTTTTAAAAAAAATAATTTCCCTCCATTTCACCCTAAGATCACTCATCAAAGAACAAGAAGAAGGAGAACAAGCAAGGCATAAAGGAGGGAGAAAGGTGGAATTTTCATAGTGAACTTCAAGGGTAAATTCCAATCCTTTTTCATTTATTTACTTAGACAAACCAAGATTTGATTTTTATAGGGAAAGTTTGTGTTTTAGTGCTTTTAACAAGAAGAAGGAAGGAGGAAATTAGAGGTCGAAGTTTGGTCATCAAGGGTAAGATCCTAAACCTTTTTCTCACATTTTCTAGGGTTAAAGTTTACATTTTTATGAGTGATTTGATGATTGGGTAAGGAAGTGGTTTGTAATAATTATTTATATGTTGATTAGTTTAGGTATGTATGTATGTATTGGTGATAAGTTAGTAGATGTATGTTAGGTTTATGTTTTTATAAGTTTTGCTTTGTGGAAAATTTTTCCACGAACTTTGAACGCATAAACAGAAGCATTAGAGTCAATCTTTAAATCTTTTTTGAGAATAGAATTTTTAGTTTTTGATATTTTGAGCAAAACTCTATAACTAAGCAAAAACATAGTTTTGACTTTAAATAGGGTTTCCAAGCAGTTTTTATAAACTACACAAAACAGTTTTGAAACTACCTAAAAACTGTCCAAATCAATTTTGGAAAGGGCTGCCACTGTTTTGGTGATTTCAGGCCATCTTGGGTCCAAAATTCATGTTTTCTTGAACACAAAAGTTTTAGATTTTGACAAGACAGACAACTTTTATGAAGAAACTTTTTCAAAAATCTGCTTCTAAGATATAATTATGGATAGTTTTCTAAAACAATATAAAAATTGTATTTATGGGCTGAAGTTGTTTTTAAAGTTTTAGGCTATTTCGAGGCCGAACTGTAATTTTCATTGACCACGAAAATTTTAGTCTTTGATGAAACAAAAAACTTTTGTGAATAAAGTTTTGTAAAAATCTACCTCTAAAATAGACTTTGAAATTGATTAGTAAAAATCGTCAAACTTTTTAATCGGTAAAGTTTGGAAATTTTTTTTCAAGAAACAGATGTCCTAAAGGTAGTAATGGAGACTTTTAAAATGAGCATGAAAGTTACTAAAATACATATTTAGAAGAAGTAATTTTCATGGAGAACAACTAAAAAAAAAAAAAAAACTACCCTTAAAATATATTTTTATTGTTACTTTCAAAAATTAACTGCAAATGTACCTTTCGATAGTAGTTTTTACAAATAAAGTTTGCGTAGCAATAGAATTTTATTTTCGACAAACTTTGAAATTACAACAATTTAGACAAACTATACAAGCCTAAGATCTTGTGCTTTACTAAATTTGGGCATTAAAGTAAAAAGCAATTTTAGTTCAAATCCTTGAGCTATGGATGTAGCTTTTAAAAGAAAATCCTTGACAGTTTTCAAGTGAATGATTAAACAGCTATTGAAAAAAAGCCTAAAAAGCTAGATTTTTGTGTTATGACGATAGACACGGGTCTAACGCTTGCCCTAGTCCATAAAGGCCCTCAAGTCATACTTTTAATGGTACGGCATATAAAACGTCTTAGGAGCGTTTTTGGGTTTAATAAGCTTTGAACCAGTTATGAATCCACTAAACGAATTAAGAAAATAGTTAGTTAGAACTTAGTCCAAGAATCATGAATTTAGGAAGTTTTTAATATGGTTAATGAAGGTTATATAGACTTGGTAATGATAATTAATTAAGATAATTAATTAATTATCAATTTTAATACAAATTAAAGGCAGTTAAAGAAAATTGAATATTTTGAGGATTTAAAATTAGTAATTAATCTTTGTAATAGAAATAACAATATTTATGATCCTTTGCTAAAGAAATTATGGTAAAATTCTTACAATTGTGCTATAAAATTTTAAATAGCATAAAATATGGTTATGCTTACACATTCTTAATGGGTGTTTTATACAAAATTGATCCTGATAGCGGATATGAAATTATTGGCTAGTAGAGAAACCTACTACAAGGAAACCAGTAAGTAAGAATCTCGCCTATAGTACGGATAGCTTTGAATAATGTCTTCTAAAAGTAGTAAGTATGTTTTAATTCAAGTTAAAGTATGCTATGCCATTTCATAATTGCATGCTCACTTTTTTTGTCAGTGAAACTTTTAAAGATAAATGTAATAAGAGAGTTGTACCAATCTTTCGATTTGCGGGGAGGCTTAAGATTTAAAAATAAGAATTTAATTAAATTAGATTATGGTGTTGTTAGGACCTTGCAAACCCTAACTCTTTGTCGATCACGCTCAACCTGTACGACTGCTCAGGCCCGATAAAATTAATGAGACATGATCATAACTGAGCATAATCGGCAGATACATATTTGTTGTTATATGTTACTTTAAATAATTTGCGAGTTATAGTTCCTACTTGTTGAGCAAAAGCTCATTTAAAAATATTCATGCGGTAGGTAAAACAACCTATAAGTAATATCTAAAGGACGGTGGTAAAGTAGTGGAAGATTAGAGTGGAGTTATGAAAAATAGATACTGTGCGCTTTTATTTTCCAAACTTAGTTTTGTTAAATATGACCCTTTTGGGATAACATGTAAACTGTATGACTTAAGTATGACGTATTTTTTGAAATGACTGTTAAATCACTACCATATATAACTATTTCTGTTGCAACAACAATATATATAGTTTTAAATTAAAATTAATTAGTAAAGAAAAAATATGTTGCTAAAATTATGTAATCTAGATAAATATATGTTTAAATAGTTAAGTAACGACTACGTAAGTAAGTTCGTTGCAAAAAATTCCGGCCACCAAGCTAAAAATATAATAACTTGTGAATTTTATGTTAAAATTTGTAAATTTTAAACGTTTAAATTACATAAGTTTAACATATTTATGAAATTTGAAATAATATGATAATTTATGAAAACTTACAAATTTTAAGTTGAAATTATAAATTATTATAGACTAATAAACTGGCACTGCTATAAAGACACCATAAAAGGTTGGAATGAGGATAGTTTTACGAGCAAAAATAGGCTCCGACCCGTCAATTTACCGTGTTCTATAATGAATCCTATGTCCTACGGTGAAATCACAATAAAAAAAGAAAAAGAAGGTGAAGAAGGTTATTCAAATTCAACAAGGCACTACCTGTGGCGGTGGTGGGAGGTTTGGGAGCCTCCCAAATCCTCCTTTTGGCCTTTTTCCCTTATACCCCACCGGCCCACCCCCACCACCTTTTCTTTATTTCTACCCATTTATATCTTAACCAAACCATTCTAACCAATCAAATTCACTCATTTTTGTTCCTATTATCATTCTGATTCGATATTATTTGCCTTTTCTTTTTTGTTCTTTTCCTTTTTCTTCCCAACAAACAACCACTCACGGCGGCGCAGCCTCTGCAAGAGAAAATCACCGGCGAGAAAACTCCGAGTTCCGATGGGCTCGCCGGAAAATCCCAACTGGGTCTTCGATTACAGCTTGATAGAGCACCTTCCCGTCCCCGGCGGCGACCTTCCCGCTCTTGACCCTCCCAATTTCGCCTGGTCTTCTCATTCCTTCACACCTCCGTCTACTATCAGGTGATTTCACCTTCTTTTCATTTTCTCTTTGGTTGGATTTTCTACTTGTTTGTAGTGAATAATTTGTCATCGATAATTTATTAACAAGCATGCTACTTTTACTTTTTCTTTTGTTCGTGTTTGAATATTTTAGGTTGATATGATTTTTTTTTTATTATTAGTCTTAATTTTCTGTTAATTCTTTTAGTGGGCGAGAGAGTTTACTAAAGAAATTAAGTAGTATTTTTTTTTTTTCATGTTTTGATAATCGCATATTCATAATGTCCTGTTCAGGTGCTGAAGACACGAAAAGGGGAGTATGAAATTATATTATGAATTTTCTCTATGTCGTTAATCTCTTGAATTTTATTTTAATAAGAAAGAAAAAACTGGATTGTTTTTTTGGGATACTATGACTATTTTCCATTTTCAAAGCTTGATTATCTGTAATTTAATAATTAAAGAATCTTTTGCAGAGTTCATTTTTTTTTTCCTTGAACAATTTGTTTGATTGACAATTTGCTCTCCGCAATATGGTTGCCAAGTTGCAAGTTCAACCACCTGTTGTGGACTGGAGCTCATTTTTTCTTTCTTGTTATTATCTCAGTACGGACTTTGAGGACTCGCTTGTGAACTCAGACGGCTTTAAGGAAGCTGGCTTGCGGAAAAGGTATCAACATACTGGCTACTCTGTATTTCCATTGTATACTTACTAGTATAAAGTGTGAGAAGCATAGCATGACGTTTGTTCAACGTGACACTGACTTTGTAACTTTGTAGAGTGTAACACTAGTCTTGAATAACTAAATTTCTTGGTGTTATGTATTTACAACGTTAGTGTTATATTGAACAAATGTCGTGTTGCACTTCTTACACTTATGTGCTACGTGGAAATATGGTCTTCCCGGGAGGACCATAGCAAAAGCCACAATCTTATTGACTTGTTAAGTGTAATACTTATTTGTACTAGTACCTTGTTGTAGCAGTTGTTGTGTTTTCTTTTCCTGTGACTTGTGTTAATTTTCTTATGGGTCGTTTGTTTCACCGATTTGAACTAAAAATTTATGTTTCAAATTGGTTTTACAACAATGTATTTTTTCACAAAATTTTAAAAATTTTTGAATTTCAGTTCAAACCTTTAGTGCGAACTGGTGAACTAAATGGGATATTAGATTTCTGGTTATTTTAGTTCTTCATGGACTATCAACTTCAAATGGGTCACTCCCATGTTCTCTTTTGTGTGTCTCTTATGTCGTGGTTTCAAAATGATTGCCTCTGAAAACTAATTCTAGTACAGGCTGAGGCCTGGATCATGCAGTGCATCTGGTTTAAAGGCATGTAGAGAGAAGATGAGGAGGGACAGACTGAATGACAGGCATCATCTAAGGCTCTGATTCTCTCCCTTTTTCTTTCTCTTTCTTATCTTCTCTTGTTGATGTTCTCATTTTTTGTAGGTTCCTAGAATTGGGTTCTATTTTGGAACCTGGAAGACCTCCTAAGATGGACAAGGTTGTCATATTGGGTGACGCTGTTCGAATGGTGACCCAGTTACGAATGGAAGCTCAGGAGCTGAAGGAATCAAATGAGAATTTGCAAGAGAAGATAAATGAACTAAAGGTTTCCCTCGGTTTTGTCATTGTTCTGTCTTTTACAATTCTTTAGGTGTCTGTTTCGTTCATTTACTCAAGTGGCAAGTGGTGTGACAACTTGCTGAAACCTTAGATGTTAAATTATTTGTGGTTTGAGGGGAGCTTTCTTTGTGTAGGCTGAGAAGAATGAACTTCGAGATGAGAAGCAGAGGCTAAAGGCAGAGAAAGATATCCTTGATAAACAAGTAAAAGCCCTAACTACACAACCGGGTTTCCTGCACCCTCCTGCAATCCCGGCCCCTTTTTCTGGTCCGGGCCAAGTTGTCGGCGGCAAGCTGGTGCCTTTCGTAGGGTACCCTGGAATTTCGATGTGGCAGTTCATGCCGCTGTCTGCTGTTGATACCTCGCAAGATCATGTTCTTCGTCCTCCAGTTGCATAACTTGGCACTTGACAGGCTTGGTTTTTAGGTCTGCACATGGGAGTAGGGTGTCAATTTTCTCTACTTATAAATGTGTATTCTTGAGGATACTGATGGTTCATTTCTTTGATGATGGATCATAGAGGAGTTGCATACTTTTATTGGTAGCTGGGGTAACTTGTAAGAGCTGGTTAACAATTTTGGTAAATTTGGTTTACCAATTATGATAATTGTATAACAATTGTTGCTGAGTATTATATATGTATAAACCTTTGGAGGGATTGGTTCGAATTGTAATGTTATAATCCAACTTTCATTTTCTCTCCCCTTTTCTTTTGCAAAATGTGAACTTCTAAGTGGAGCCATTTTATTTGTTCATTTAGCTTGGAATGATAGTTCATTTGAAACACTGTTGCTAACATGTAGCCAAAATTTCATATTATCCTCTCGGTGGTAATAACACAAGCTATATGGGACTTGGTACAAAGAGCCTAACTGCAAAAAGTGTTTCTAACAGGGCCGTTTAAACCCCATGTACTCCCCGGAGATATAATCTCTCCAGACATCAAGGGCACCAAAGGTAGTCATCAGAACAGTACTCAGCCGTTACAATACCAACTGAGAATACAATAAGAGATGCTCTTCCATATTCTTGAATAGCATTCTGAACCACAACCAATCCAAGAAGAGACGCAACAAAACAAATGGCGGCGAAGACGAGGGCTACATCACTGTGTTCCATGCCCAACAATAGGTACTGAAGCGCCAACATTGTGGACGAGAAGAAACCCATGAAAGAACAAGTTGCTGCTGTTATCTGCAGAAAAGTATCAGTGCAAATCAAGAACCAAGTGCTTTCAAGTTACAGTTTGAGGTGAAAATATGGGATTGTGAATTTACCTCAGGTGCTACTCCGACCTGCAGGAGAAGTGGGCTTATGAGCATTCCACCTCCAATCCCAAAGACACCACCCAAAATCCCTGCTAGTAATGCCTTTAGTGGGAAAATGAGTTTCTTTGACCGTCCAACTTGAGTCGGGCCTTTTATGACGTCCTTCACAAAGAGAATGAGAAAAATGAAGTTTTCTAGCAAGAAGAAATGGATGTATAAACTTGATTATGATATATGGAAATCTAGGCCAAGTAATCTTCATTTGATCTAAATTAGTACCCTATGATTGAAATTCTGTTTTTGAGAGCTCTCTTTTCTGCATAATATCCAGGCAGTGCAAACTATGGCAAGTGCAATCTGGCAGAAAGATAGTAACCAGTAACCGACTCCACAAGGCTCCATTGGTGTAATTCCCTGCAAATAGTTTGGACAGGCACATAATATGTAAAATGCGTTTATTACTTTTTTACACTCTGGATTGACTGCCATCTGATTCTGACTTTTTGAAAACGACAAAGAGGAAAGCTTTAAATGGCGTGATAGTTTATGGAAGAGCTCGCTCTCTCTCTCTCTCTCTAATTTTTTTGTCTCAAATACACGTGAATTGAATGATTAGATTAACGACTAACCTCACAATCAACATTTGAGCTACAAGATCTAGAAGTTGGAGAAGACATGTAATTTCCCCTTTTCTATGCCTATCCCAGGCTTAATTTGGAGTACCTTACTAACTTATTTGCGTCAAGTTGTTTTCAGTTAACAAAAAAATAAGAGATAAAGATGAACTGGTGTGGTCCAAACTCCACCTGTCTAGCACCGTGCTCTACTTATTTTTGGTCTGCAGTTCTTTATCATCAAAGTATAGTAAAACTATTTTTTTAGTCGACCAAGATAAGATGTTGACCTTAGAGGGAAAAACTATCTTGAGGAATCTATTTGAATGGTCTTAAATTAGCTAAATTAGTAAAGAAAAAAAGTAACATAAAGAACCCTTTTATGCATATAGCATGTCCCCCTCCTAATTTGTACGGTTCTGTTATTAGCATCATCATAAGATTAGTACAATGTTACTGTAGTCAGATGATAACAACTACTTACCAACTTCCAAATTATGATGCCAAATTAGACAATATGTGTAACGGTTAAGAGTTGGCTAAACATATGTGTGTGTGTGTGAACGTGACTATGTGACTTGCTAATATGTCATCATCACAATGCTCAAACTAATTAAAAAACAATGCAACAAAGTTATTGCTACTTATGTGCAAACAAAGAAATTAAAGGAAGATTAGAGAAGAGAAAAGATGGCATGCTAATTACCTCTCCATAACGACTGCTGCGAAGAAGGTAGACAAAGCAAAAGGAGCACCAAACAAGAACCAAGACCTCAAGCTTCATCCATGGAAGTCTAGATTGAAAATTATTTTCTACTAATTGATCATGATCACTGCCCAATTGGAGTTCTTTTACACTACATAATTTGACCTCTTCGCTTAACCCATTTTCCAATCCTCCTCCAGACTCATTTCTGATCCTTTTCTCTTCTGTTTCCAGCTTCCAACACGTGACCCCATTTCTCCACGTCTTTGAGGTAGACCAAGCAAGAAAAACAGCAAATAGTCTGGTCACAAGCCACTCTGGGAACATAACATTGCAAATGACTCCAACACTGACTCCAAACAACATAGTTGGCTGCGAAAGCAGCACGATATCAAAGTCAAGCAGTGATTTACCACCAAACCTGGGAATTGCCGAGCCCAAATTGCACACAACATTTGCAATCCAAGCCCCCGTGACCATGAAAGCCGAGAAGGTCGAGGCCGTTTTGAGGTCCACGCCTGCTGTTATGGTCATAATCGGCATGAAAAGCCCGCTGCCGCCAACTCCACTGACGCTCGATATAGAGGTAGTGATGCAAGAACAGGCCAGCCCGGCCCAACTCGGCCTGGCCCGTTCTCCTTAGGCCCATGCAGGCCACGGGCCGGCCCGGCCCATCAATTTTGTAGGCAGGGCCGGGCTGGCCCATATTAAAATTACCTTGGCCCGGCCCGGCCCACTGGCCAATTTTACATGGGCTGTGTCATGGACCGTGTCGGGCTGTGCCGTAGGCCTTAAATGGGCCAGCCTATCTTAGCCCATCATGGGTTTAAATGGGCCAGCCCATATAAACATATAATTTTTAATTTTTTAATTTTTAATTTTTATTTTTGAATTTTTAAACAAGTTAAAAAATATAAAAGTTTGAATAGTCATGAAAAATATAAAATGAGATATTTTATTTACGATTGTTTCATTAAAAATCTTTCCAAGGAAAACCCAGTGTGACAAAACCTTGGTAAGTAAAAAAGAGTACAATCGAGATAATTATATATAAGATGTTTATAAAATTACTAAAAAAAAAAAAAACAAAAGCATAAAAAAATATTGTTCGTTGTGGGCCGGAATGGGCCGGTCTATTATGGGCTTAGATGGGCCGGCTCGGCCCATGATTTTCCATGGGCCGTGTTGGGCCTGCTCATGAGCTGACATATATTGGTCCAGCCTAGTCCACCAATATTTATGGGCCGGGCAAGGTCGTAAACAGTGTCGGGCCTTATCAGCTCGGCCTATCATTGTAGCAAGATAGGTTTTGGCCGACCCACGAGCTCCTGTCCATTGTTGCATCTCTATATAGAGGCTGCTATGAAGCATATAAAGCCTGCAAGGACAATAGGGGTTGACAATTGTAGTTTGGCTTCCACGGGTGGTCTTGTCGTGTGAATGACCCATTCATTGGTTTCGTTGAGGAAGTTGCTTAATGTGAGGATGTTTGAGATGGGTTTTGCTTCTTTTGCATAGGAACCACCGAAGGTGGTGAGAATCAGGAGGAGAAATAGCCATTTACAGCTATATTGGCACTTCATTATGTCAGAAGGCTTTTTTTTTTTTCTTATTTTGTTTTCTTGGTGCAGAAGAATGCGTTTCTGTGGGAGGAAAATGTTTAATACATGGACAAAGAAAGCTGTGTGTTTTGGTGTCAGCAATAAAATCCGTTTCCAGAGGGGGCTGCATAGGTGTACTTATATAGTGACAAGATATAAGTGTTGCATGAAAAAGTGTGCGTGTATGTGTGTGTGTGTGTATATATATATATATATATATATATGTATATAAAGCAAAAAAAAAAATTGCAGTTAAAAGAGAGTAAAAAAATGGTTTTGCTGCCCAGAAATAATAATATTAAAAAAAGGTCAATGTCCAGCTGTCTAAGAAAAGGGTTTAAAAGAAAAAAAAAAAAGTATTTTCCAGTAGTTTTTAAGCAAGCGTTGGCATTTGCTTCAGGAATGGAAAAATAATTGGTTAAAGCAAATTATATTGATCCTTTTAAAATGGCCTATAGTAAGGACAAATATATTTCGTTCTCATACGGATCAGGATGAAGAGAGGGAAGACAAAGTAGTTTGAGACCCTTCAGGGGACTGACGGGTTTAGTTGTTTCATTATTTCTCTGCATAGAAATATATAAATAATTCTACTTAATATAGTTCAATCTATTCTAAACATTAAACTTGGATTCAATTCTATCTATCAAATGCAGTCAAATATTTTTTTTTAAATGCAGTCAAATATTAATTGACTACCAATTGTTTCGTTTGTTTTATCTTAATATTTTTTTAGTTCCCATTTGACGTTTATATTTTTATGGGGTGTTTGACAAGTCGATTGAAACCAATTGGTTTCAACTAATTGTAGTGTAAAAGTCCTAGGATCCAATTGGTCATGAATATCGTAAGGTAAAAACTAAAAAAATTGTTATAGTGTAAAACTCTCACATGCTACACTAAAATTTTTAAATCTAATCGGTTTTTCGGCTAGGTTGTGATTATATGTTGTGTTATTTACTATTTTATATCTAGCATTTTGTGCTTACTTTACATTTTTACACCTTCTAATTGTCCTTGAAGAAAAGAAAAAGTAGTTATATAATTCCAAAACTCAAAATCAACAAACAAAATCAAATAAAAAACAAATTAAAAATGAAATAGAAACACGTTGTTGGGGGATTTTCCATCAAATCAATAATAACTCGACACGTGCCTTCGGTCGATTAACGATTAACATTCTACCACAAGAATAAGAAGAGAGAATAAATACCACCTGGGACATAGTCGGAGAACTTCGATGGCATGAAAAGATGTTGAACTTCCAATCGAGGAAAGATATTCAAAACAAAGGTTGAGTTAATTAATGGCAAAGGAAATATGCGCCAATATCAGCCTAGCAATTCGAACATGGGCACATGTTTGTGTGTAAGGATACCACTTCTGACGCGACACATGCCCCATGACACATCAGGATCATATAGAATACATGAATATTCACGAATCCGGAAGATAAAGGACAAAAAGAATGAATGAAAAATATTCAATCTGGGCCCTTTCTACGAAGAGAAATAAGAAACAGCACTAAGCCCAAAAAGAATATGACATGTCAAAAATCTAAACAATCACAAATCTGACTATAAATACAACGTAAATCCGGATAAAGAGGACCTTAGCTCATTCCTTCCATACTATTTTCTTACTATTTCTTCTCTATTCCACTCTAAAAATATCTTCATTTCTGTTTGGCCAAGCTTGAGAGTATCTCTATAGATCATTCGGTGGCTGAGTTAGAGGCAATGGAGCTCCAAGCATTCCATTGGAGTTCATCAAAGCAGGTATGAGGGGATCGATGTTTGGAAATTCACTCCAACATGCGCTCCAAACAGCCTGCTGCCCTCCTCATGTATTGTCGCCCTACTTTGTCCTAGTCTGCAACTCCTCGCTCAGCTATCCACAAGTTTCTTAGAGAATTCTCAAATTCCTACAAGGATGGTGTGGTATGCAATAATAAGTAGGAATCACATTACGAGAAAAGTTATAGATGATAATATAATTCCTAACAAAACCGCATTATTACATTTAATTGTCTGCCAAGATTATTTCTAAAATTCTTTTATGAACATTAGTACTTTGTTGTGTTTGGTAAAGCACGTTAATGTAATATTTTTTTATAAAATTAATAATTTTTAGTATTTTAAGACTAATATGTATTTTAGAAATTTGAGTAATCTTTATCATCTTGACACCCTAAATTTTCTTTAAGTATTATGATTTTTATTTAAAAAATAACATATCCCAATAAATTTTAAAAATTCATTAAGACTAAATAAATTTATAAAATATAAGAAACTAAAATAAAAAAATTACAATCTTTCCCGCTGTCTTGATCTCTCACCTATTCTCATTGTCTCTCTTGCCTAGAGTGCAATGACGTTTCTGTAAAGCGTGGAGCTTGAGGCTTAGCCAAGGCTGGGCGACGAACGAGTGAAGCTGTATTTAAGTCACGGGTCGGTCCGTACATCTAACCCAGAATTTGTTCCACAAAAATCTTGGCTATCAAGGCATGTACCTACGTTGGTAGGGGGAAAAAAAAGAATAGAACACAAAACATGAGAAAAAACATAGATGGAAAGATAAATGAGAAGTAATTAAGAAGATGTTTGAGTTCTGTTATTGTTCATTGGGGTGGTGCTTCGAAGCAGGCGGCGATGGTCTTGTCTGAAACGGTACATGGACGTCAAGCACCACACCTTTCCATGCCAACTCCTTTCCATGGACAAAAGTTTCACCAATATTTTAGAAATTCTTTTGGTTAAAATTTCAGCATTTTTGAGGGTGTGAAAAAGGTTTTGGGAAAATTTTTTTATTAGCAATGCATTAAAAAATATCGGTAAATATTTGTTCAAATATCAATTTTGATCTTGTGTATTTTTAAGGATGTTTTGGGAATTATTAGAAAGATATTAGAGATTGATCGAAAAATATGAGAATATTGAAAATTTTAATTGTTGCATGAACTTTGATTTTTATAAATTCATCAGCGTTTTATAAGATTAATAAGTGGTTTTTCTTTCGACTTATTATACTTTTCACGAAGGATCCCAATCCCTAAATAATAAAAAAATGAAAAAGATACAATGAAAATACAAGGATATTTGAAATTTAGATTGTTGAATAATTTTTTTTTTTGTCAATATGTTTACTTTTTTTGGGTCCATATTATTTTAATTGACCTTTTGCGACTTATAGACATACCTGTAATCAAAGTTGAATATCTATGCGTTATCTTAAAAAATGAAGAAAAAATTGTATTTTCGAACTAAGTTACAAATAGTTATTAGTATTTAATTAAGGTTTACCCATGATCTAAAAAGGGCAAAGTTATCATTTGAAGGTCAAAATCAACGGTTGCCTAAAAAAATTATAAATTTGACATGAATTCAAAATTTAGGGATATAATTTTGAGAATATCTAAAACCTATGTTACATTTTTCAACAACTGTATTTTTCAACAAAGTTTTGAATAAATATAGTCGTAACAGACAAGTGAAGGCAATTTAGTTAGTTATAAGTCTCTTCACTCCGATCAAACCTTGAAGATTCGAGTTATGCTTAACCGTAACAAGGTAAATTGATAAAAAAGGGAGTAAATTACACAATAAGTTCTTAAACTATTTAAAAGGTAACTCACTGGTCCCCCTTTAACGAAGGTTAAGTTCTTTGCTTTTTTCGGTCATGTGATTGTCATGTGATCATCATTTAGTTCAAAAAGAGGAAAACACCCCTAATTAAATCAACTACCAATCAACCAAAAAAAAAAAAAAAACAAACCAGAAAACTTTCATCTTTCCCAACTCCAGCCAACTAAGCTCAAACTCCCCATCAAACCCAGTTACAGAAAAAGAAAATCAAAACCAAACCAAATAAAAAAGATCAATACTTAGTTACAAAAAGATCAATATCAAAACTTCTTAAAAAAATAAATCAAAACAAAAAAAAAATCAAGAATATGAAAACTTCATCTTTTCCAACTCTGGCTAGCCAAACTTAAATCTCCCACCTCCCCTGCATCGTACTTAGACAAGTGGAGCTCACCAACCCCTTTGTCGCAACCTTTCCCTTCATCAAAGCCAAATCCATGATTGGGGTGGCCTGCACCGAGGGGGTTTACAGATAAACATGATTTAAGAAAACAATAAAAACCCAATCAAAAATCAAAAATTAATTTGATAACCCAGTTCAGAATTAAGCATTTCAAAACTCAATCAAAAGCTGAATTAAGCATTTCAAAACTCCCATGTAAAGAATTAAACTTCCCAATCACAACCGAGTTTAGAATTTGACCACGAGATCTAAAAACACCATTTAAAAGCAAACAATTGAAATGGTAAGCCCACGAAGAACAAAAAGCAGAAAACCAACTTTTGAATGTTAAACTTCCCATAGGTCGGCGCAGCATAGCCCATAAAAAAAATCGTGGGCTAGGCCGGACTTAGGCCGGCACATCTAGGCCCATAATAGGCCTACCTATCCTGGCCCATATAGGCCTACAATGGGCTAGCCCACCGAATACCTATTGTGGCCCAATTTCATTTAAATAAATAAATAAATATATATATTTATATTGCTATGTTGATTCATGTGTAAACATGACTGAGTATGGCCGTCCCAGTAGAAGGCCTCACACATCATATTATTGCAAGTTTTTTTTAAAATTTTTTTAGTAATTTTGTAAACATCTTATATATAATTATTCTAATTGTATTCTTTTTTACTTACCAAAGTTTTGTCCCATTAGGTTTTCTTTGAAAAGTTTTTTAATAAAGTAACCGTAAATAAAATCTCCTTTTCATATTTCCATTCACTATTCAAACTTTTATATTTGTTAACTTATTTAAAAAATAAAAAATAAAAAATAAAAATTACATGCTTAGATAATCTGGCTCATCTAAACTCATAATAGGCCTACCCATCTTAACTTATGGATGGGCTCAATGAGCCAGCCCATTTAAGACCCTTAGCATGTCCCAGCCTAGCCCATGGTACAGCCTCACCTACCCTACGTAAAATTGACCTATGGTGTAAGCTGGGCCGAGATAATTTTTATTGGGTCGGCCAGGCTCAACTGACAAAATTCATAAATTGTGCTGGACTAGGCCACAGCCCACGTGGACATAATGAAAACGGGCCGGGCTTGGCCATTCTTGGATCTGTAGCCTTTTGTCATCCTGATCTGCAAATAATTATATTGTTTCTTTTTGCACTTTTTGGGCGCGGTGGACAAGAAGAAAGTAAAATTTATATGTAAAAAAATGCACGAATTATAATTTTCACCTTGACTAGTTTCTAGTTTGTATCGCCGCCTAAATATTTTAAACGAGAACTCCAATCATCGCATTAGTGCGCCTACGAACCACCTGAAAAACGACACACGTACAAATTTTGTGCAAAAAGCTGTCGCTTTGTGTGTTGGCCTTTCCCCCACTAGTGAAAACGACGGATATATGGTGGTAGATTTCACTTTCTTTTTCCAAGTAAACATTAGTCAATTACAATGATGGCAAAGTGTTCAAAACGTTGGAAGATCGCTGTCTTATCTTTTATCCAAAGACCGATTGTTAGGTTTTCTTGTATCATATTTTTAATTCTGAGTTTGAGAAGTTGAATGCACATTTTAAGAATATATCTTAATTCTTTCCTACCAAGAGTGATATATACAAAGGAAAAAAAATAAAAAAAAAAACACAATTAAAATTTTTATTGGTTCACATCCTTGTTAAAAAAACATTACAGAATTTCATTATAATAATGAAAATAGTAGAAGACATAACGTTTTTTGAAAGAGGTGTTTGGTTATGTTTTTAAAATTTTTAAAATACTTTTGTATATTTTCAAACTAAAAATTTTAAAAATATCTCCAACATAATTCTTAAAAAATATTTATTTTTTAAAACAAAAATATTTTTAACTTGTTTTAAAAACATAATCCAACAGTGACCGTGTTTTTCTCGCTAATCCGAATACTCAAAACCAGTGGTGCCCATAATAACTAAGCTCCACGTGGTGAGCAAAGCATAAATGTCTGCAACTCGGCTAATAGTACTTTCGATCAAAGAGCGTGGGGATCAATCACGGTCACTGATCTAGTACTTTCTTGGCACTTTTTTTTAACTACTTCGTTTGTTGTTTTTCCATTAATATTGCTTGTCCATTGAACAATGTACAACTAAATTTCTTCTTTCGATTTTAATATCCTGCTTCAGTGGCAGGAAGATAGCCACACAAAAGGATTTTGAGTTAAATAATCAAAAGGGTTTTTTTCTTTTTTGTGGGTGTGGGTTGGGGGGGAAATGGTGGAAAGCTGGTAAGTCAAGAAAAAGTGATTAATCATTAGCTGCTTTAGGAGGGTCTATTTAGGTGGCTATAAAGACTGAAGAGACACCACCAAGGTGGTTTCTTCTTCTGCTTCTTCTACCCTTTTATTTAAGGGATTATATGCACCGTTGTTTTTAACACTAAACGATGAATATGCAATTCATCATCTAATATAGGTTCTGTACAGGAGAGGTTTGGTACAATAATATTGCTTGATTCCCCTTTAATTTCAAAAACATCCCGAATCCTAATCCGAAAATAATAGAAAGTAGTTGTCTGTCATAAAGTAAAATATTTCGGATTTTGACTACAGTACTACCATGAGATGAGACGAATTATCAGCTAGCATGTGTAGGTCTCAAAATTCATTTTTTTTTTGTTTTGTTTGCCTTTTTTAAGTTTAAGGTTGACAAGCTGACGCATTATATACGTACATCCGAATAAGAAAGAAAGAACTACCAAAAAGGACATTGCATATATACACTCGATTAATTGAAAAAGAAAAACTATGAAGGACTTTATATATATACATCCAGTAATAGACGCCCTTAAAACATTCGATGTTTTGTAAAAGACGCATTAATAAATAAATAAGTGAATTTTTATTATATTTATGTATATATATTTTTGAATATTTTATAAATATAATTAAAATTTTATAATTATTTATACGATCTTAAATATTGTATATAAATGTTATATATAAGAAGATAATAAGGATAAAAATTAAAATGGTTAGTAATATATAATTAATTATTTAATTAAAATATAAAATCTTTAATTGAACATTACTAGTGTAAGTTATTTATATTAAGAATGAATCGTATCCAAATCATTAATGTAATGAATAATTAAATGAATATATTTTACATGACGAGATTATCTAAACATGATGTGAGACAAGCAACTAAATAATTTCTGTTAAAATACAACAAGTTCTGGTCACATCTACTAATAGTTATATATAAGATGATATGAATTCTGAGTTATCAGTAGACTTCTATTTATAGAATTTTGTCTTTCAATTTACTTGATACGGATTTGAGAATCTAATTCTATCCCTTGTATTTTGGAGGCATGATGCAATAAGTAGCAGGGAATACTGATATTATAAGATGGAATCCATTCTTTCTCTAACAAGAAGCAGATAAATAATTTTATTAAGTATTATTGATTTAGGTCTTGAATAATATGAGAGCTCAATTTGTGATTAAGTTTATGAATTTATTATTCATTAAAGAATCAAAGATTCTCGAGGACAAAAAAGTAATTAGAGAGGTTAACGGATTTTATCTACCTCTAATTATGAATTATTTTATAGAGGATCAATTTGTCTATAACGACTATAACAAATGGATGACTCCAAAATATGAGTAATTATATCCATAATTTTAAGAATGCAATTTTAAGTTTATAGTGGAGTATCATTGGAATTAAAAAAGAATAATATATTAATTAAACAGTTTAATTAATATATTGGTTTTATTGAAACTTGAAATTATAGGTTCATTAGTCCTTTGTCATCTTTGTAAACGCTCTTTGGACAAATAGAATTATTGATTTAATTAATTAATTATAAATTAATTTATAATTATAAAAAAAGAGATTATTTACTGCATTTATGTATTGTTGTCAAAGTTTTTTTTTGCACATTTTTTATATTTTTCATTTTCTTGTCCGAGTAGGATCTATGCTTTAATGCATCCAAAGCTATAATCATATTGAAACGGAAATTAATTTTTTTTTTTCTGTTATAAGTATTTACTTCCTTCTGCTATAAATTTTATAAATATTAGCTTTATGTTGCAACAACCTTAGAAAACCATCTTAATGACTCGGTCAAACTTAAAAGGGTGTTTGGAAGGATGGTGGGAACCGTTGCTTAGAACCACTTTTATTGTAGCATGTGAGATCTTTACATTGTAGCAATTTTTTTTATTGTTACTGTAGCATGTGAGAGTTTTACACTGTTCATAACTGAGTTTATGTTGGGAACCGTGGTTCCCACCACTCAGCCAAACAGCTGGTTAGCCTTTTCTTGGACAAACTATATTATTAGGAATCTCAAACTTACCAACAAATTTGTCCTCTTCAGTTTTCATTTCAACGAGTAATTATCGAACCTTTCTTTATTTGTTCTGTCAATTATTGTTAAATAATTAATTTTGGAAGATAGTGGGTTAGTCCCATTATGTGTGCAACAAGGAAAGGCTCTCTATGCGCTCCAAGACTTGTCTTCTAAGTTTCTTTTTTTAGAAGTTTTTAATTTTGATAAATGTGATTTAATTTAAAATTGAAAATCTAAATTTGGAAACAAATTATACTTGGTACCCAGTAGAATTTTCTCTCTCATTCCCCTCAATGACACTGCACATAAATAGAGTATTTGTGTATGTGGTGTTAACAGAGATAAGGAAAAAAACTTATCTCTTTTATTTTAATTACATGTGTGATATTTCAAATTAAAATAAAAGGAAGTTTCCAAAATCAATTGGGTTTCTCATTCTCTATAAACAGATGCCTCCTCTATTCATTTTACATACAATTGAAAGTTTTAGTTAGATTGCAAAAACTCCACCAGCAGACATGGAGCTGGAAAAATTAGTAAGAGGGGTGGAGATGTGACCGAACTAATAAAGTCAGGGGCAAAATTGATTTTAGAGGGGGGAGGGGTACACGATTTTAGGGGGTAGAATGTAATTTTAAGAGGGTTGAAATACAATTTTTGTAATTTTATATACAAAATTATAAGAAAAAAAATTCAAAGAGACAGCCACCTATTCTCATCCTTATGTGGCTCCACCAATGTCTGCCACTAACCCTAGCTAGAACCGTGTAGAGAGAGAAAGAAAGAGAAGAAAAATTCTTCTTTTCTTAGTCTCGCTTTACTCATGTGTTGAGATTAATGAGAGATTAAAGCTTAGTTGAGTGATCATAAGAAACCCCAATTTCTTTCTAAACTCACACGTTAGTCTGATTGCTGCCGAAGACTAGGCGAGAAGACGGTTGTTTCGTTTAGATAACACTTTCTGAAGGAGGTCCCTCTTCTCTTTAATTGGGTAAGTACAAATTATATATATATATATATATATATATATATATATTAAGCGTTAAAACAAATTTATAAAAGTTTGATGAAAATTTTTGTTATATATATTCCACGCCTTTTACCACATTATAAAATCTTTTTAGAAAACCAACAAGAAATTCTATGGACTTTACACGTACGCTTTGATTAATTAAGATATATGCGTGTACACTTGATTAATTAAGGAAGATGCGAAATACCATCAATGACATTACATATGTACAATTTAAAATAAAAGAAATTAGGAAAGAAATGGCACCAAGGACCTTATATATTACCACTTCATGATTAATTTAGATTAACCCTATATAATATGTACACTTGATTCATTAATGAAGAAAGAAAAACCATCTATGACATTGCATTTGTGCACTTGATAAATTAATTCGAAAAAAAATACTACCAATGACTTTATGGGCCAGTTTAGCAAAACTGTATTGTTATTTAAAGCAGAAATAGGTAGACATGGTTTTTTTTTTTTTTTTTTTTAATATAAGTAGGCGTCAATATTATAAGTAAATTCAGGTGTTTGGTATATATATAAGTAAGATTGCCATGAGGATGTATAATAACCGAATAAAAATAAGTTATTTTCGTTTGATAAAATATTATAGTACATACACTTGAGATTCGGCTTTCATTTCTAACATTATGTCCACATTTGCAAAATTTTTACATCAAAATTCGAAAACATATGATTTTTAATTTCTGTTCTATTGTTTTCAAAATACCTAATTTTATGAAAATATTCGAGTAAAATTCTGTGCATTGCATTTATAACAAAATTTTTTAACATAATTGTATAATTTTAAGCAAACATTTAAAAAAATTATAATTTTAATTTGTTACATACAGAAATAAAAATGAGACGATTGAGAATCATAGTTAATTATCAAGGGTGTAAGCATTGACAACAGTAGTTGCGCAGTCTGCTTTTTGAATTTTATTGATGGGCAGAAATTTTAGAATATGCTGGACAAAAACATGATTTACCAAACAACTAGATCAACCGTTGATTCTTTAACAATCTAAACACAACTTCCAAAAGTAATGAAAAGCAAGCCCTATAAAGTACACTTAAAGACGTGGATTCTACTAGTGACATTTCTGGTGTGATAAATCCTTCTGTGGCCCCAAGATTGTCTAAGTTTCAAAAGAATGTGGGCAGAATGTGAACCACCAGATCCTTTTTTTGACTATCAAAAGAATACGTACATGCAATCTTTTGCCAGCATTGATGGGTTTACACAAATGTCACAAAGTTAATAATTGATTTTCGTCACCAAAAAAAAAAAAAAAAAAAAAGAAACCAACACATTTGGAATACCAAATTTCCCCTGATAATATTATGATGAGATATTGACAGTAACCATGGTGCCATCGGAATGCCGATAGTAGGATGGTATCTTTCCATCACATTGAAGGTACTAGCCGATCATGCTACCAATGGTAGCCTACTGTAATTCCATCGGTTTCAATAGCAAAGTTTAAGGGGAAAAAAACCTGATTTTCTCGCAGTGGTGACAGCACCCAGCAAGCCTGATCTATGATGGTAGATTTTGCTAGTATGTCTTGAAGATTGGGTCGTGCATGGCTAGAGTTCTCCATCGCTAAAGATCTGATCACGATGACTGTGACAACAACAAGTGCGCAGGAGGAGACCAACCTTACTTGAAACAATATCCTGCTGTGACATGGTATTCCACCGTGATACCAAAACTTCTGGAAACTAGAAATCGCCGACCGTGATAATGACGTATTTTAGCATGATAGTTTTGAGTAGTCGGCTGTAATATCGGCGGTCACCGGCTTAAAACATCTTTAATTAGGGCATAAAAAATATTTAAAATATCCTCAGTGATGCCTCATGTGGCTGCACAAACTGGAAATGACCAAAATAGGTCCAATTTGGTTCTATGTGCAGCCTCTTGGGTGTAGCCTACTATTCATGTGTGCAGGTCCTTGTGGCTGAGTGCAGCGCCTTTGATGGGTGCGCTGGCCTGCCCTGTATGGTGCGCTGTGGCGCAATGTGCGTCTACTTGTAGCATCATGGGGACTGGGTGGATGACTAAGCTGTTCAAGGTGCGGCCACATCCCTGATCCTAATTTTAAAGATTTCATAAATCAATTAATGATAAGCTTCTAAACATATAAGAATTAGCTAAAAATCACTAATTCACTGATTAGGGTTTCTAGATAAGCTAGGAACTAAAACATGCGAGATGTGACAAACTATTAGCCATGCCACCGAATTTCCTCTAGTGGATTTGCTATCTAAAATGGAAAAAAAAAGATCTATTTTTCTTTGATGAAAAAAAAAATTAAAAGAAGTCGATGATAAGAGAAAAGGAAAAACTATTTGTCTTGAAGCATAGCTATAAAACAATAGTGGTGTTAAACACCATCTACTAATAGATGGTGGGTCACCTAGTGTGAGACCCACAAGTAGGGCCCACCTTCCATCAGTAATGGTGCTTGTGGTGCTCTTAAGCATTTTTCTTTGTCTTGGGCACATCTCCGTTTGCAAATATGTAGGTCAACGAATCACATGCCAACTTGTATTTTGCTTCCGTATACTCGAGCACAAGTGCCCGTCTTCACCTCTTCGACACTCAGATCAGATTATACACACACACACACATTCAAGTCATTGAAGCAAGAGAAGTTGACTTCGCAAATTTGTTCCTTTTCCTTAAATTTTTTTTCTATTTCTTTAGAATTGGGTGGATAACTTTTTCACATTAATATATCAAAACTGCATCTTCATTATTCTTTCATTATTACGAGGATACTACTGTAATGTAACATCCTATCCTTTGACACGACATAAACTTGAATGAATTTTTTGTAAATAAGAAATCCTTTTTATCCCTATTGGGTTATAACCTTGTAATTTGTAAAAGTGTGGACTCTAGTTTTATATATAGTGTATTTTTAAACTGAGTCTTACTGTTTTGTTAATAACGGAGTTATAATCTCTCGAGGATAAACAGGGTTGCTTTTTGTAAGTGGTTTAATCATTATTCTTCTCTTGTTCTCTTCTTTTCTGCCTAGAAAATGAATGATTACTTGTTGGATTCTGGATTGACCTAGTTGCTTGGTGCATATCTACCTCTTTGTGAAGTTCGAAAAGTGACTAATTGCTTCTCATTATCTTTTGACTTGGTACTCAACTTGTCATTAATTATATGCTCCCAGAAAACAAGAGTTGACTTTCCATAAAGAACAAGGAATCCAATGATCTTTTCATTTTGACTAAGTGCTTACTACCATTTCCCCCCCTTATTAACTCTTCTACTCTTCACAAAACAGAGCCCCCAAAAAAAGAGATGAAAACACTACATTTTGCTGTGATAATATTAGCCCATTTGCTGACTCTTGGTGATCTTTGCTACTCTGATACTAATGTACAAACGACTGTGCAGTGCTCAGAAGCAGATGATTCTGCCACAGAGTCAACATTTCAGCCCAATCTCAGAAGCTTGTTGGATTCTCTCCTTGCTAATGGCCCTCTTGAGAAAGGCTTTTACAAGACCAAAGTTGGGAAGAAATCCAAAAGAGTGTTTGGTCTTGTACAGTGTAGAGGAGACATTTCTGCTCATCATTGCTCTAACTGCACAGACAACTCCATTAAAGTTGCCTTGGATCAGTGTCCAAAGAGCAAGGAGGTTTCGGTTTGGTTCCGGTGGTGTTTTCTGCGCTATTCGGATCACGATTTCTTCAGAGTTATGGACAAGACCTCGTTTGTTCTGAGCAACGATACCGATTTTGATGACTCCTCGGTGGTTTCGAAAGGACTAGACTTCATGAGTGGACTAACATTGACTGCTCAAAAGCAGCCTCTGGTGTTCCAAACCGGTGTCTTGGATGTTGGCGCAAGTGGGAAGAGGTACGGAATGGTTCAATGCAATAGGGATATCAGCAGGACTGACTGTGGAAAGTGCCTGCAATCTCAGCTATCGGATTTCAGGACGACGATCGGAAATAAACGAGGTTGGGAACTTTATGGTTACAGTTGCTTTATGTGGTACCATGACTATGAGTTTTACTTCAACATTTCAACCACTGCAAGTGAAGGTTAGATTATGACTACTTTGATTATCTTTTTAGCTGTTAAACTGACAGAGTTTTATAGAAATTATTGGTCTTTAATAACTAAATAAAAAAGATAGAAAATTTTTTGTTATGCCTCTGCTTATGTTATGAATGATGTAGGAAATTGATATGTTTTTACTTGGTCAATTTCAAGGCGTGATAAGACCCTCTTTGCATAAAGAAGCTGCAATTGGACTGACGGTCGCGATCATAGTGTTTTTAATGGTTCCTTAGTTGTTTGATGGCTGCTCTGATGTCTCCTGTAGACTCTGAAGTTAATTCGTTATTAATTCGTGATTCGTTCTTTGCCCATTACAATATAGTCTATACCTAGTGTTTTGTTGAGAGATTCACATACTGTAAAGTTTCTTATTTATTTATTTTTCCCATTCATTATGCTCATTAGATTTTTTTTTTTTTTTGGGTTTCTGGCTAAAATTTATATATATAAAAAGAGAAATGGCATGTCTAGAGGAAGAAATACCCCCAAAGCGTGCTGTTAAATTAGCAATTTACAATGCCATGCTCTATCTAATTATCAAGTTGAATAGCCTGGTCCATAGTTGAACATTGATCAGACTAGGACAATGGAGGTTTTGATAGTTGAAGTTATTTTTCTTGAAGCCAAAGTTTATTATTAATATTAATATTAATAATAAATCAGAAGTAGCCTTTCCATAAATGGATTTTGATTGAGGATTGCTGTGGAGGAAGTTGACTAACTATGTTCCCAAGCACCACAAGAAAAGGGCTTTTAGCTACCATAGATTTAGCAGTACAAACCTTTGTTTTCATGGTAAAAAATTTCCGCTACCCAAAATCATGGTAGCCGAAAGTCGGTAGCTGAAATTTTTTGTTATTAGAATTTTGTTGTTAGAAAAACATTCTGCTACCAACAATTGATAGTCATAACTCAAAATTTGTATCTAAATTGGTATGTCATTTTACTATCAAAGTCTGTAACTAATGCATTTTGGTAGCAAAAAAGTATATTCTGCTACTAAAGTTTTAGTAGCGAAATGTTTTTGCTATCACATACTTTGATAGCTGAATGCTTTTACTACTAAAATATTTGGTCTTCAATATTCTTTAGTAGCCAAAACTTTAAAAAAAGGCTACCAGGTAACAGAATGTTTTTACTATTAATATATTTGGTAGCAGTATGTTTTCTCAAATATTTATGTACTTTTTTTAAGAAAATTTCATCATCTGTATTTTTCTTAAGTATATATAAATACAAATAGTATTATAAATGATAAACTCCAAATATCTCAATACAGCTAGTAACTCATAAGCAACGGTCATACTAAAACAATTACATCTACAGTAAACATAATATACAATCAACTATATCTAAAGGCATGGGACTAGCATGTGTTTCAAACTTATTGGCTTCCAATATCAGGCTTAAATTTGATTGCATTGAGAATACCCCTAAGGTTCTCTCATCTTGGCTTCAATTGCATTGCTTTGAGAATTCCTCTTAGTTTCATAGTCCGGCACCTTTGTATTCATCTTATCATTTAGCAAAACATCGCTTGTGTTCCTATCCTCTTTTACAATCTCTCTCATTTCACACCTTAAACTTTAAAAATCACTTTACCCCTTGAACTTTTAAGTCTCCTTATTTTATTTGCTGAACCTCAAATTTTCTATTCAAATAGATGGAATTAAGCTCATGTGACTTGCATGTAGTCGCTTGTAAGGGCAAAAATAAGATTTTATCACTTCCAAGTTTTTTTTTAATTTTTTTAATTTTTTTTATTTGATCTCTCATTTAGAAGGGTTTGTATACACATTTCTTATCATCTTTAATATGTATCTTTTATTTAGTAAGTCAATATTGTTTATCAATATCTCTTTATCTTTAATACATCATTCATCTTTGTTTACTATTTAAATTCAAATATCGACGAATAATATCGATTTATTAAATAAGTTATGCAATAAAGATAAGAACAAAAATACGTACAAGCCCTTCTTAAATAAGAATTTATGTAAAAAAAAAAAAAAAAAGCTTTAAGTAAGAGTGTAGACATGGAACAAAACTTGAGAGTCATAAAATTTCATTTTTACCCTTACAAGTGACCCATGTGTAAATTATGTGGGTTTTGTTCCATCTATTTTAATGGAAAATCGAAAGTTCAAGGGACAAAGTGAGGAGTTTTAAAAGTTCAAGAAACAAAATGATGATTTTTAAAGTTTAGAGAATAGAATGAGGAGTTCTAAAAATTTAAAAAAAAAAGCGATGATTTTTAAGGTTTAAGGGGCAAAGTAAGGTGACCTTAAAGTTTATAGGTCATTGGTATTAACAATCTTGCAATTTTTGTCATGTGCATATGTCCTAAGTCTAACGGACGAAGTGAATTAGGCTCTTCATAAGATTCAGTCATGCACATCTGAAGCTAAAGGTACACTTCAACCGGCGTAATTCAGAGGCGGTTGAACTTCGTGAGATGGTGGAAAACGTGTTTAGCCGGAGCTTTGCAAACTGTGCACGATGTAAAGCTCTTAGCATGTGAAGCAGTATTTTGGAAAAAAAAATAGCTCCTTATGATTTGTTTGAACTCTGCTTTCAAACACAAGAATTAGAGTACAATCATGCATTGGGAAGCAGATCCCATAGTTCCATATTGGTTTATCAATGCTCTTCGAGTCTTCATAAAACAAATGCTGTAATACATTCTTGACGACAACATAGAAAGAACAAACGACAGCCAAAGATAAAGAACTTGGGCAAGAAGCAAAAAACATGAAATAAATACGACAACAAAAAAGAAAGAAGAACGCAAAATTTAAACAGAACATGAAGAGGAAGGTGCGCATCAGTAGAGTAACAACGAGATAACTGAATCACGATGAGTCGATGACAAACACTAGACGACAATAGAAATGCAGAACCACGACAAACACAATCAGCAATAAAACATCAGAAAAGGCGATAACACATGAAACGACATTAAAAATCAAAACTACGACAAACAGATAAACGACGAGCATAAAAACGACACCCAAATGAGCAAACAACAGTCGACGGTAAAAGCCTAGAATAGACAGGGAAACATAGTATCAATGTAAATAAGCAACAATAATAAGTAGATTGACAGACACAACGACAGTATAGAAAAGAAGATGTGAATACTAGAAACGACGAGGAAAATGATTAAAACAACAAAGACAAAACAGCGAGAAATCAATAGACCATAACAAAATGAGAGCAGACAGCGGCGAATCAAATGAAAATGCAAATTGGAAATGACGAGAAGACAGAAGACACATATTAAACGACAATGAACAGAGAAGGAACGAGAGAAAGGAAAAGAACGACATACGCTAGCAAGTGAAAAACATAAATAAAAAAGGAAAAAAAAGGCAGTGAAATGATAAATGCAAGTACGAGTATGCAATTAAATGCCGACAACCTTGAGACGAGACGAAAAGGCAAACGACAAGAATAATGTACACGACAATTATCGGAAAATGACGTGTATCGAACAAATGGCATGCAAATTCAAATGAAAAACGACGGCAAGCCGTAATAGATAATAGACAGATTCGACGGGGCTAAGAACCGGCTAAAAAAAAAAAAAATCAATAAATGACAATGAAAATAAAAGCGATAAGGATTGCGAAAATGATGGTCAAAGTAGAAAACTATGACAAACCTGAAACGACAATAAACAGAAAAGAATCACGTCAGCAAACGACAATAGTTGTTGAAAACGACAAAAATTATATACTACAACAAAGAGAGAAATCGGACTAACAAACAAAAGAATGGAAAAAAAAAGAGAAAATTTATGTCATATTTTTTTAAAAATATATATATTGATTTCTGTCAAAAAAATAAATTTTTTAAAAATAAAATTTTAAAAAAATTATGTCATAGTATTACTTATATCCTAATAATAAAACTATATCTAACTCTACTTAAAATCGAAGAGTCGGAATCCCCCACGTTAAGGTCCAAAAAAAAACAAAAGAAGACAAACCGGATCACTTTCTCTTTCTATTTTTCTATTATCTATCAGAAAACAAGAAGCGACAATGAGCACAGAAACTACATGTCAGCAATAAACGACAATTAATAGATAATGACATGTACAAACGATATGAATGGAAAAACAACAATCAAATCTAAAAGAACCAATAAAGGAAAACGACAATATACAGATAGCAATTTTTCTCAAATGGGCGAGATGCAAGAGTAAACAAAAAATCAAGAAAAGGCTAGAATAAAAACGACAATGAAGAAAAACAAAACGACAATAAAATGGCAAAAAATATAAGAAAGAACAAAATAAGAAAGAACAAAAAAAAAAAAAAAAAAAAGAGATGACAATGTAAATGAAAACATGACAAAATTAGTAAGGGATAATAATGCTGGAAGGGGACACGATGATGATCGTATTTAAATAAGAAACGACTAGGCATGCAAAAGTATTAAGCATGTTTGGCAGAGTTTTTATGTTTGTGCTTGTAGTCTGTACAAGAAGAGAAACAAAAACTGTGACTCTCCGGAATGTATTTAGGACTATATTTTTAAAGAGCTTAGATGGGTCATATTTTTTTTTGGAGCTTTGAGTGGCAAGATTCAAACTTTTTGTGACACTCGAGAATTTCTAGTGCATTATATATGCAATAATTAAGGGATTATATTAAATAAATTATGTACAAATTTTGTGAGCTAAATTTTATTCTAAAAAATTTGTTAAATATTTTAAGAGCATAAAGAGTGTCATAAAGATTATTGATTAAATCTAACTTTTAAGAAAAATTCCATAAAAGTGAAATAGGAATTTTTAAAATTAAAAACCATGCCATAGTCCTAAACAAAGAAGGAATGATATAAAAATAAACTAGAAAGCTTAATTGTTGCAGAAGATATTGTAACAAATTTTAAGATGGAAATATGGTAAAAGAAAAATACTATATGAAAATATGAAAAATTATATAGTGTTAAAATAATATAGTATAAGGTTTATACTGATAGAAGTTAAGCAGTATGGAAGTTGGACTAATAAAGTAATGTAGTATGGAAAGGGAGGAGGAAGGAATTAGCCCATCATTAATTGGGAATAAAAATAAATAGATCAAAATATGGTGTTTAGTAAATAGCCTACTTAGATTAAAACAAACTTTATTTTTGTATAGAATGATGTAGAAAGAACCACAAAACAACAACGAGATAACAAAAAGCAAAAATGAAAAGAAAAAGAAGAAAAAAGAAGAAAAAGGATGAGGTAAAATTAAAAATTCAAGTGTTTAAAAAAAGTAGTAGATTTTAAAAATGTTGTTTAATTCAATAGTTTTAAAAAAAAGGCTATTTCCTTGCATTAAGAATTGAAACTGTGCTAATTGGTTTAATTTCTTGTATGAAAATTAGACTGTATAAAGTTATACAGTATAAAAATTATATTGTTTGGAGAATGTGGGTTGCTATGGAAGGTTATGGGACCCCATAAAAATGAAAAGAATAATGGCAGTATAAAAAGTGTGCCAACAGTATAGGAAAAATACTCTCAGTATAAATTTGGATTGTGAAAAAGCATGTGGGACCTACCAAGTAACACCTGGAAGGTAGAAAATTGTCCACCTCATCTATGACATCATTGGTTTTGGGGAAGTGGTGGGGGCAAGTTTTAAAAATTTCAATTTGGCCCCTAGGCCAATATATATATATATATTTTTGCAATTAAGGGCTTATGTGGATAAAAATCTTATTTCTACAAATGATGGAAAATCTTCCACATCGCTTCCTTAGAGAACCAGTTTTATCCATGATAGGCGATGGAAATTTATGACCTTTTAGTCCCTAATATTGGTTCTAAAAATACCTAAGGATATTTTTGAGGAAAATATTTGATAAAATAATGAAAATTTCACCCTTTTCTCTCCACACAAAACCGTCCCCTCTAGTATAGATTTTGGCTATGTTTAATGTTTTAATGCTAAGTTATAGAATATGGTATGTCTAGCCTTTGATATTTTCACTAAAGATACAAAAAGGTAAACGAAAGATGTTAATTAAAGTGTTGTACCAGCCTCCTACATGTGAGGTTTATAATTTATGTTAAAGTTATGACCTTGTTATTTGATGGTATTAAATCTTCTATAAGGAAAGTATTATGTTTATGATCTCATAATTGATGATATTGGTAAGAACAATTATTCACTTAAGATGAAGAAAATATAAGAATTATGATAAGAAGTTTACGTTAAGAATGATAAGAAGAAGTTCATAAATGGATGTTCATAAATGAGCATAAATAGAATCATACATTATGACCTTGCTTGTATTCCTTTCCATGATTTGTTTATGAAAAAAATTTTGTGAAATGTTTTACGAGAAATATTTATAAAAAACATTTTATGAAAAATGCTTACAAGAAAAGATTTATGAAGAAGGTTTTATGAGGAAAATTTAAGAGCAATGTTTTACGATGAATGATTTCAATATTTTATAAGATTATATTTAAACTTATTGAGCGAAAGCTCATTATAAGGTCCTCCATACTATAAGTAGTTTTATAGAAGACTATTAAGACTAGTTGAAGAGTTCAGTATCGTGGTGATAGATGCAAAAGTTGGGTGTGGATACTACTATTGTAGTTTTCTACTACTTAAATTTTTTTTTTGCTATTTAAAATTTAAAAGTTTTTCAAGCAAGTAAATGTTTTTTTTTTATGAGCTTTAGGAAGCGTTTTGAATGAGTTTAAAGTTAAGTTTTGAGTTACGTTTCAATTTGCGTTGCGACGAAAGTTGCAACAGTTTTAAACTATGATTAAGGAAAAAAATTTACCCACTATTTTCTTATTAATAAGTAAGAATTAATGTTTAGAAATTATGTTTAAACAAGTTAAGTGACGGCCTAAAAAGACGGGTTATTACACTCTTCAGCTTGTGGTAAAATCCAATGTAAATTTACCACTCAACCATGCTTACGCCTGCAACCATGATTTTAAAATTTTTTTAACAGGCAATAAAAATGTCGTAATTAAGTTTATAATATCTCATTAAAACTAAAGTACAAGTTTTCAATTTTGCTTTAAAAGTTTTTTTTTTTTTTTTGAGAAGCCACAGTTTCTAGCTTTGATTGAAAGTATTTTTAGAAAGTCAAAATACATCTTATAAATCATTCAAAGTTTAAATACTTCCAAAAATAACTTTTAAACCCACAACTTTTAAACCCAACAAGCTGAAAGCAACTTTTGAAAAAGCCTGCGAAACAAGCCCTAATAGCTTGAGTTCGCCCTTCTAAATTACTGCCAAAGTATGTTTAAAAATTTAGAGAAACAGACAGCTCCCTTTTTAACTCTTTAATTATTACAAATAAGTAAAAAAAAAAAGGAAATAGTGCTAGAGCACAAAGTTCAATAAAAAAAATTGTTTGAGCACAACCATTATGCACACAAATTAAAATGCTGCCACTCGTTCGAAGTCCCACGCTTAGACGTTGTCCTTTCATGGCTTTACCCTATTCCCTGTTGTCCCCTCAATTTTACATGCAAATACAAGTTAAAAAAAAAAAAAAAACGGAAGAAGAAAATAGAAAAATCAGTGATTGAAGATCATTCGACCATGTTATATATGTAGGTAAATATCCTCAACACTAGCGGGGTAGAGCTCAGTGATTGAAGCCTCATTAGCAGACGCATGAACAGACTGACTGTTGGAATGATCTGATTCAGTAACCCGTGAATTGAAATCAGTTGTCAATGGCATATCTGAAACAATGCTGCTATGCAAGAAGAAAGCTGGTTCCGAGGGCACTGGGGGTGACAAAGAGTTACTGTTTGGCATAAGAAACTGTATTCATGGTTGGTCTATGAGCTACATTTTCCTGGACACACAACAATGCGATGTGAATGCATCTCATTATTTCAGAACTAGAATCAACTCTCATAAGCGGATCTACGATATTCACGGCTGCATTGTCCCTCCAATTTCTCCAAGCCTGCAACGATATTAGATGCAAAAGTGTTAGACATAAAATTCTATTGATACTGCATTTTAGTATAAATTACAAAATAATTTTGTACTCACATAGCTTAAAATGCCTTCAACATGCTCCCCATGACAGAAACAATTGTCTTTTTTGTCCGCTCGCTATTTCCAAAAGTAAGACACCAAAACTGAATACATCGGTCTTGACCGAAAATTGTCCATGTATTGCATATTCTGGAGCCATATATCCACTAAAACAAAGAACATTTGAGTAAAATAATATTTTCAATGGAATGTAAACTAGACGCCAAGAGCTTATATTATATTTTTTTATATGTTATGTTATCTAGCTTATTCTTAATCTCAAAGTCTTAAGAATTTGGGTGTTAACTCTAATATGATAAAAAGTGATTAGGATGAAAGCTTCTCTTTGCAAGACAACATCATTAGTAGTATGAATTAAGGTTTGACCAAGGTTGACGTGTACTTACTAGGTTCCCACAATTCTACTTGTAGTATCTTGAGTTTGATCAACAACAAACAACCTTGCCATTCCGAAATCCGAAATCTTAGGGTTCATTTCTTCATCTAACAAAATGTTACTAGCTTTAAGATCTCGGTGAATAATTCTCAAATGTGAATCTTCATGAAGGTAAAGGAGTCATCGAGCAATGCCTCCTATAATTTTGTAGCGCCTCTCCCAGTCTAAATATGCACGCTTGCTTAGATCTACATATTCATACGAGTATAATTAATATATTAAAGATGTATATGCAAAGTTCTATGGTACTCTTTCAAGACATAATTCAGAACCGAAGCATGGTAAATGTATTTTTTATAGTTATCTATTAATTTCAAAGCAACGAAAGACAATCTTACCGAATATGAAGTGATTAAGGCTTCCGTTTGGAACAAACTCATATACAAGAAAACTTTCATTTCCTTCCAAGCAAAAACCGAGAAGCCTAACTGGATTACGGTGTTGAAGCTTGGCTACCAGTAAGACCTCATTCTTAAATTCCAAATCTCCTTGGCCTGAATCCCTAGACAACCGTTTTACAGCAATGTCTTGGCCATCAGAAAGCCTTCCCTGAAATTTATACGTACAAGGATTTGAATTTCACACAATATATTTTAAATCATAGTATTCATGACTTCAAACAAAGAGCTGTATCATTACCCTGTAAACAGGACCAAATCCGCCCTGTCCAAGCTTGTTTGCCTCAGAAAAATCATCTGTTGCAACTCTGATAGTCTCAAAACTGTATTGCAAGGATTCTGCACTTTCAATTTCTTCAACAGGTTCGTACACGGGGGGAGCTTCAAGAACATACATACAAAGATATATATACATATATATACATATATATCTAATGAGTTACAATCTGAAAAAAGTTCTTGTTTTATGCTACAAAATTATTTAGTAATTTTGATAACAACATACTATAATTATTATGCTATTATAAAATTGAGAAGTGAATTAGATGATCTCAACTTACTTTCATCCTTTTGCTTTGCCCTCCTTATTTTTAGAAACACACAGAAGGAGATGATTAATACCAGAGCTTCTACAGTACTTGAAACAATGCCGATAATAACAGTTGTTCTAGACGTGTTACTCTCTTTTCCTACAATCCCAAAAACTCTGCTCCTATCAAATCATGATTAATTATAAAATGATTTCTATAATATCAAACAACATATCATATAACGTACTAATAGTCAAAATAATTCGATCACAAAAGCATACCTCCTGTACTTGTTGTTTTGTTAGTTGATGGCGGTGGTGCGGTCAGGGCCACTGGCGGTGGAGACGAAGCAAGCAGTGCATCATTTGTTTGGTTGTAAAAGTGGTAACTCTCAAACTCAAAGTTACAACTGGTGCCCATGACTCTTCCCCTATCCTCCAATAGCAACATTCTGGAATTTTTGCAAAGGCGTCGTCCAAGCAATTGTTGCAGTCTTCCTGTGACAAGTCCGGTGTGCACTGAACGAGCTCATATATAGTAAGAAAGTCGGGAGCTGTGACACCCGTTATTTTACTAATGGGTATTAAGGTAATTATATTAATTTTTGGTGTGTTAATCAAAAAATTGTTTTATTTAAAATCTATTTTACAATATTTATTTCTACTTATTTTTAGAATTTTCAAAAATTTTCTATAGTTATTTAGTATATTTACCAAAACGTCATGGTAGACTATCCTTTATTGTCCTTCATGTGTAATGGTTAAAATAAATAAATAAATAAAAGATAAGATTTATCAAATAAGTCACATGCCTTGGTTCCCCACAAAGGTCTTATCCCTTTTTTTTTCTTTCTTTTTCTGAGTCTCCCAATAAGACTATTCACTTATATGTCTAAAGCCACCGGCTCCTAAAACATATCAGACAACTCATTTTTCTTTACATTTCACACCACTTACCCTTTCTCTCCCCCTTTTTATTTCATATGTTTCCTTCACTTTCTCAACTCAAGATCTCTTTCTTCAAGCAAAAAGTCAAGCCTGATAACAATTTCTCAAGGAAATAAGGTAGAGTTTTTAACCAAAAACCTAAATTCTTCTCTACCTTCCCTTTATTCTAAATTACTATGTTTAAATTATATAATTGTTCTTCATTTTGTGATCTGGGTTTGTGCTTTTGTGTGTATGCAAATTGAATTGTGTTTGTTTTGAGTTTGAACAATTTCCTATTTAGATCACGTTTTTGCAAAGTGCTGTAAAAATCAATGTTTGAGAATTTTAAACATGTTTTATGCTTAGAAGTTTAGGGAAAGAGATTTACATGTTTTATTGGTATGATAATCTATGGTTTCTATGTATTTTTCATGTTCTAAGAATTGTTAAAACAATTCAGATTGACTTTTAAAGCTCAAAATCTTTAAAAACAGAAAACTAGAGTTTTCTAGATTTTGCCTCAATTAGCATGCTGGACTCTGCCAATCGGCAGGTCGAGCTTAATTGACAGGCTAATCGAACAATCCAAATTTATATATTTTTCACGTTTTGTGTTACAAAATGTTTCAAAGATTTCATATAAATGATTATGGCACACTAATAAGAATAGTAGAATAAATGGTAATCGGTGTGACTATGGATTAGGAATTGAGTTAAAGTATGGTAAGTTTATGCACCGTAGGATAACAAAGTACTTGGAGTTTATGTTGTGAGTTTGATATCGTAAGCTGGAAGATATTAGCATGGTATTCACTAAGATTTAGGGATTCTATTACTCATATTTTGTGAGGTTTTGATAAATTAAAATTTGTTGTTTTATGTTGCAAGATATGTATATAGTATTTTGAAGGTATATGATTATATCTATAACATGATAATGTGAAACTCGCCCTATATTAAACAGCGAGGAATATAATGATGTGACACATGTTATAAATTGAAAAGCATGGTTAGGAAGACTAACTCTATAAATAACGGATGAATATAGAGAAATGGTAAGATGTGAAGAGGGCGGCGGTTACGTCTTTGGGCACGAATATCCTGAAAGGTAAAATAGGGGGAATGTGATGACGCTTCCTTGGGTCGAAAGTCCCAGAACACACTGTACATGAATCGACTTGGTGAGGACTCGGGGCTTGATGTCCCCTCACCAGAACACCCTTGGAATGTTTAGAGGGTGATCAAAAGCATCCATTTGGGTTTCGTTGAGTTGAGTGACATAAAATTCTATTGCACAGTGGATACAGATGAGCATAATTGAATCCTAAATTAATATATATATATATATATATGTGTGTGTATGAAACTTGGTAAGAATAATCATAAGATATCCACTGGAATTGAAAATGACAAAATTAATGAATAATGATGAGAACTAACTAACCATGTATGTTTTAATGTGGTAAGGATAAAAACCTAAAGGTGAGTAATGGTTTTCCCTACTGAGCATGTTGTCGCTCATTTCTTTTTTATTTTCATCTTTTCAGGACCCACTAAGTGTGAGGTGGTTACAAGAAAAGTAGTTGAGGAAGCTATATAGCTATATTACGTTGGGATTGCTTCAATTGTAAAGAATGTTCTTCATGATAATGTAAGCATCGGTTGTTACTTTCTGTGACTGTATTAAGATGAGTTGAGGGTTAAAATGATGATGATGTTAGTTTTATATTATTAAAATTTAAGGTGCTACATTAAACTGTGGTTTATTTATTTGTTTATGTTTTTATTTTATTTTGAGAGTTTTTATTTAAGTCTCGGGTAAATTACTTTGACGATTTATTTTTACTTTCTAATCTTCATTTTATTTAATAAAAACTATTAACCCCCGCCTAAGGGCGTTACAGGAGCACTCGTGTTCCCTGTTGCGAACTTGAGAAGAGAACTGCCAGAGGCAGCTCGGTTTTTCAGACCCTCCAGTAAGGTCCTGAGGTCTTGGAAAAATTCATCCTTAGAATTGGATGACACATTATTGGGGTTTATTACACCGGCTTTTAAAGAAGTCTCCATGATGCCCAACATGGTGCGGTTTGAGTAGCGTAACATGCAGTAGTCATACCATCCGACGGCCTCCTTCTTGTTGGGGCAAAGCTGCGGGAGAAGCAGTGTGGCGTTGTTGAGGCAACTGCTGCAAACATCAGGATTAGTGTCTCCTCTGCACAGCCCGATAGCGTAAACTTGGTTGGAGGAATTGCCGTATGAGGGACTGTAAAAGCCATAGCCGTTGCCATCTTGGGAGGGAAGGATTGACATGAGATGGTTGAAATTCGCGTGATAAGTACTATTGGTGGTGTAATTGCCTCCGAGACAGTAGTGTTGCCTGAGGGTTGGCAGAGCAATTGCGTTTGCATGGGTGATTAGGAGAATAAAGATGTGACAGAAGATCATGGAAAACACTACTCTTGAACAAGCGTGTACCCTTGCCATTGGTTGTTTATGATATAGTTATATGTGCAAGAAAATATTTGCTTTTATTGGTGTTGAAGTTCTCTTAAAGCGCGGCCAACTTGGAAATAATGTTATATGATTGAGTAATCTTGAAAAATGGAGCTTTGAAATATTATCATGCCGTATCGAACAATTTCTCGGTATTGAGCAGTGAGGTTGAGTATATTGCTTCGCATTTTTTAAATAATACTTGAATTAGAATAAAACATGTTGATTATCTTTGCAATTTTGTACACGGTAGATTAGAACAGGAGTAGAAAAGGACAAACAGATTGGACTTTCAAAATTTATTCCCCTGACCCTTTCTATACGTGCCTAAACCGACGAGCATTCTTAGTCAGTCAATTATATATAAAAAAAGAAGAAAATAAAGACACTTGTTTTATGCTTTAGAATCATGATCGTATCTCCACGTTGATTTCGGGATAAAATATAGAAGCAACTGACAATGTTCAAAATATTCCCCGTTCTTAAAGTCATTCTCAATATATACCGCTTGAAGCAATTAAACTTTTTTAAAAACCAAGATTATGTTACCCAATTTTTACTAAATTCAATTGAAAAAATTATTCAACTGAAATACTAAATAATCAATCTTAAAAGGTTAAAAACTTTTAAATATAATTAAAGTATTTGCATAACTGAAATATTTTTTTGAATATTTTAAATTATATTTTAAGTCATATTTTTTTTTGATCCAGAAGTCATCATAAATACAAAAAGTGTTTTGGGACAATTTGACGATAATAAAGGCAAAATGGTATTTGGGCGAAATATATAAAGTATTTTGATATATTTTTTAAAATAAATAAATAAATCAGAAGAGGGCATGGTGTTTTCTCTCTATGGACCACCACATCAACTCTTTCCACTGTAAGACGCAGAAGCTTTTGCATTTACTTATAGGTCGTTTGGGACATAGTTGGAACCAAGTGTTTGAACTCAAGTTGGTTTGAAATTTGAATTTTGTAAGAGAACATTATAACAAAGTTGGTTTGAATCACAACTTTATAGTTTGAACTATATTCCCAAACGGCCTATTAGTCAACTGGGATAAAGCAGTTGCCGTGGGGCCTCTGTAAAGTATATACATGCAGAGTTTTTGCAGCTTCATTTTTAGTATTATGATGTTATTATTATTTAACACATTAATTGGATAGTTATTGAATTCAAGGACTAACCTCTAGAAAATGCTCTTCCTGTTCATAACGTAAAAATAAGAAGGGTGGAAAAAAATTGACCACTGACTAAACTTATTCCATTAGTTAGGTCAAGACTGCATGCAAAAAGAGGGATATAGAGGAAAATGTTTCTTTTTAAGATTTTTTAAGTAAATAATCGGAGTAATTGAAAATTAGAAAAATGACCATTTTTATATCAATAATATATTGAAGTACATCAATTAAAATGTAGTACATTAATGATATTTTGATTTGTAGTTTATTTTTATTTAACTTAATGGTTTAATCACTCAATAAATTATCAGTTTTTTGATGATAAATTATTAATTGATCAATGATAAACCAATTTATTATTAATGAACTGTAGTTGAGAAGTCATGTTCTAATTTTAATCAACGATATACATCAATAATATATTAGAATTTATCAATGATGTTTTGCTGTCAAAAAATAGACTGTTTCTTTAATTTTCAAAAAGTTTAGTCATTTTTTTTATTTTTTTAAAGTTCAGCCATTTCCTTTTAAAAAAGTAATAAAAATAGGTCATTTGTCTTTTTTTTTTTCAAAGTTTTACGCGCGTAACCGAGAAAATACTCCCATTAACTGTAAAATATAAGATATATAAGTTGTCACCAGAGATGTTATCTTCCAGTAATTATGTAGAAATAAAAAATCAAAAGTAGCGGCATTCAATTTTAATGGAAAATACGGAATGCATTGAACAAAACGGAATCCAAAAGGACAAGAAGTCTAGAACTCTCACAGAGTTGCTCTGAATGTCAAATTTAAAAAAGATACAGAAAGAAAAAGGAGAACTATCACAATTTATGTGTGATGGAATAGATATAGCTTATAGTTATTAGTTATAGGTGCTAGTTATGTATAAGCTCTAATGTGTTAGTTCGGGCTTGTGATATTACATAATCTTGTTAAACACGTAGATTTAGCAGTGAGGTTGCTATTGCTATGAATTTTTTTAAATAATATTTTATTTGAATTAGAATAGATCATATTGATTGTGAAGGGAGTGTTGATTGATTATCTTATAAATTTTGTGAAAGTAGATAAGAGCAGGAGTGGAAGAGGACAGGCTCCACCGTGGACCTTTCGGCACATGCCGAACCCAACACGCATTCTCAGTCAGTCCATTATAAAAAGAAGAATAAGGAGACTTTTTTATGCTTTTAAATCAGGATGGTTTTATAACAAGAATTATTTAAAATTACTTTAAAATTTTTATATATAAGAATTAGAACTATTTAAAAAGTTAAAAATTAATTTTGCTTTTGAATTAATTTGCATCTTATAAATAGGACGTTCATATTTATTTTGGAGAATCGAATAATATGTTACTCTTTTTTTTCCGCAATTGCAATTCTCTCTTTTCAGTAGGTTTCAGAATAAAATACAGAATATTAACAAAAAAAAAAAAAAAAGAAGATAAAATATAGAAGCAATTGACGATAGACTGTAGAGCCAGCGTGGTTGAAGCTCCTAAATGAGATCAACGAACAAGACATATTTTGATTTTCGAGCCAGAAAAAAGAAAATAGAAAAAGAAATCAAAAACCACGATGGTGATTTCTCTGCATGGACCAACGTCTTAAGCATTAACTCGTTCCACCGAGAAACGCGGAAGTTGTTGCGTTTACTTTGTCAACTATCTCGTGGGGCCTCGTAAAAGTTAGGACACGTAGAATTTTCGTATCTTTATTGTTATTATATTTTCATATCTAGAATTGAACGCATTAATTGAACATTTGTGGGATTCACGGACTAACTTCTACACAGATGCTCTTCTGTAATATTGATAGTAAGTCATAGTAGGGACTTTTTAGGTGAAAATATTTACTAATAGCATGTTTTGCACCGGTTAGATCTAATTACAATTACTTTTTTTTAATAAATCTAACGCAACACACAGGTACCTGTATTTTTTTTTCCCAGTTCCCACTTGAGAAATTACCTTGCACTAAGCAGCTGAATTAACTTAAGTTACTAATTTACTATGCAGTTATGTCAAGTCCGTTGTTTGCAATTTTTTACTTACGTAACCAAGAAAACACTCCAATAAAAGTAAATTATAATATATATGTTATTACGTACGGATGGTAACGTTATCTTCCGGTAACTATGTAGAAATAAACAATCAAAAGTAGAGGCATTCAATTAAACTCGAAAATACCCAATGCATTGAACAAAACATAATCCAGAAGGTACTAAAACTAGGAAAGATTTTCCCACTGTTTTATTGTGATATATATAAATATATATATGTAACTTTTATATAGGAGCTAATTATGTATGCGCTCTCATGTAACAGGGCCTCGCTATATTTCAAAGATCTTGCCATTTGAATTTGGTTAAAATTAGTAATTTTTTCCTTCTTAATTGTTGTACTTTGTGCAGAATAAATTTCCTTTTGTTCGAACAAGTGAAAAGCCATGTCACTTGATTTAGAAGCATTTCATCATAATTTCTTCATGCCACAAATGCATGTATTACTGTTTTATATAGCAGGGAAAGAAAAGAAAAAAAAAAAATTGTCTTCCATTAACCTTTTGTGCTCTTTAGTTTCTTAATAGAATTTTAATTTGTAATAAAGCATTAATAGAGAAAGGACAATTGGCCCTTATATACCAACTTAAATCACTTTTTTTTTTAATTACCATGTTACGTGTGGAAGTTCGGCACTACCCAGGGTAGAATTCAGTGATTGAGATTTCATTTGCAGATGCTTGAGCATACCCGCTCCTGGAATGATCTGATTCATTCACCTTTGAATTTCTCAATGAGATATTGGATCGGACGTAGCTATGCAAGAAAGCTGGTTTTGAGGGCTCTGGAAGAGAGAGAGAGAGAGAGAGTCACTATATGAGAACAACCGTACTCATGGTTGGTCGCTTGGCCACATAATAATGCAATGTGGATGCATCTCATGATCCTTATTTCAGACGTTGGACCAAGTCCCACCAGGGGATCGACAACATTCAAGACTGTCCCCTTCCTCCAATCTTTCCATGTCTGCAATGATATTGAGCATGCGTGAGGACAAGGTTAGAGATAACATTATTTTTCTTCAATTAAAATCGATATTAAATTTCTCAAATTTCAGGCCAATATTGTAACGACTCTCTTTACGTGACCATTACTTAGTTTCATAATCTTAATACTTAAACATATTTTTAAATCAGGTCCTTAAATTTTGCGGAATAATTTTTTTTTAAAAAAACAAACATTGAAGTGAATTCTTAACATAATAATTTTAATTTCACAAACATGATTAAAACTGTAATTGCCTTTTAGGGTGTTTAGAAAAGTAGTTTAAACTAATAATTTAAATTGTGAATAGTATAAAGCTCTCACATGATACAGACAAAAGCTACAACATAAAGCTCTCACATGCTATAGGCAAAAGCATATAAATATTTCACATGCTACAGTTCTCAAACAAAAATTGATAGTTTAAACTACTCTTTCAAACACCCTTTTTGTCATCGAGGCTAAAGTGATACAGGAAGTATTGCAGATCAGCAACGGCATGGGTGATAAGAATAATGAAGATGTGGCAAAGGGTGGAAAACTGCACTATTCTTACCATTGGATGTTGATTCTGATGGGAGTTATGTACGTAAAGTATAAGATGTATTAGAAATGATGTTAATATATGCTTTTAATGAATTTGGTAATCTTTTAATTTAAGCTTTGCGAACTTGAAAACAAGTTAGCTGAACAAAATCAATATTCTTACTGGTGGTAAATTTTTACTCTTTCAAGCAGCTCAACTGCAAATTGAAATATGGTGTCTCATTTTTGTAGTTTTTTTTTTTTTTTTTTGCTTTTTTGTTTTGTTTTGTTTTTGTTTTTTAAAGTAAATGGAGAGATAACAACTTGGAATAAAGAGACGGCATAAAGCAGAAGGTTGGTTCCTAGTTCATAGCACAAACAAGTCCTTAATCTTAGTTTATTAAAAAATATATATATAAAAACAAAAAAAAAAAAATTGAGAAACCAACTATAAGGTCAAAACAAATAAAATTATAAACACAGCTTACGACAATCATTAAAAAAAAAAAAAGAAAAAAAAAACAGAAATAAGTATACCTATTTCATCATTTATACAACATGAATCCCCTTCCTTCTAGGCGACAAAGAGTATAAGCAGTTTTTCTTTTTCATATTTAGTGATCACTTTATTATTATTATTATTATTATTATTTTTACTTTTGTAATTTATTGAGCTCTGCCAAATAACTCCACAATCCTAAAACACTGCATCCATTTCTTTCTAGGATAGTGTATAATTATCGATTTTCTCTCTTCACAGTCCTAATGATTCAAAATATAGAAGGAACAGACGATGAAGCGAGGATGCTGTACTCAGACCTACTTTAATTTTCTAGCTGGAAAATTAAAAATAGAAAAAGAAATAAAAAAACCTAGGACAGATATTTCCTTATATGACCACCCTATTAACTCGTTCCACTGAGAAAATGCGGAAGTTTCGCCATTTACTTTGTCAACTCCGTGGGGCCTTTGAAAAGGATATGACATGCAGAATTTTGTAGCTTTCTTGTTGTTGTTGTTTAATTAACACATTAATTGGACCGTCAGTACTGAATCAACAAAATGCTCTCCCTAATATTGTTTATAGTTTATACCATACAAAAAAAAAGTTCATGGATAGAAAAATTGTCCGTCGAGTAAACTTATTGATTAAGTTATGTCCAGATGGCTTGCTAATTTTTACGCAAGTCAACAAGAAAATACTCCCATAAACAGACTGAAACAGCCTTCTCTAATTTTATTTACCGAGGAAAAATTATCAGTAGCATTGAAAATGTTTTTCAAATCAAAAGAAGGTAACTTATCTCTACGTTTTCCACCTTCAAGAGGCTCGAATTATGATCTTCCATTGGATTGTTTGCTTCCATTGCTGTTAAAAGAGTACTGAAATTATTTTACCTGGTGTTCAATGAGTGTATGATTTTTATTCAATGTAATGAGTCTTGTTGTGGGTAATCTTGACGGCCCAAAGCCTGCAGTCAAGACTATGCCAAGACCTAACAAAAGCCCAAGTCTAAGAAGATATCTCGACAGGCTAGCCATACTTTTAATAGACCATGATGTAACTCAAGAGGAGTTAGAGGCCGAGAAAATGAGATGTCTATATATGTTGAATCTAGAAATGTGGGTTTATGTCTCTTAGTAAAGAAAGGCCAGTGTGGTCTCAAGAGAGTTATATCGTGCATGGGGTTGAGAGGGCAGAACGTGGGATTCATGGTAAAATTTAAATTATTTTTTATTATATTTTACACAAAAAATTGTACATACAAATAGGATTTCTAACCTTCTGTATAGAAGATCGACTTTGATTAACAACATGATAGTGAAATTCTTCCAAAGTGGATATAGCTTTTTAGAGTGACTTACTATAACTTCATGTGTTCTAGTTCTTAAGCATTACATTTCTTTTCATTTTTTATACATTTGTATAGATGTCATGAGTGTTTTGTGAGGTATGTTGTTGACGAATTTTCACTATCAACAAGTTTGAAGTTTAATTCCTAGTGGGCTCAATTAAAAAAAAATGGATATAACCGTCCAGATTTTCAAACCAAGGGAAGTAGTGCTATTTTTAAAGACATAATACCACGAAAACACTAGGAAAAAGTAACATATATATATGTGTGTGTATCTACACACTTCCACAATGAGCACATATTGGATTTGACCTTTTCAATAGCTTCTTTTTCTCGGAAGCTTTAAAAATAGCATGCCTCGTGTTGCGTAATCAATGCGATAGAAACAAAGAACAAAAACATACAGAGAATTTATGTGGAAACCTAAAATGAAAAAAAACCACATGCAAATGAGAAAAAAATCACTAAACTCGTAAAGATTACAGTGGAGGTGATAAGGAGGCTCAAAATTCGCTAATCATCAAACCCTAATGCTATACATCATATATATAGGTATAAACAAAACCCTAAGGGCCGAAAAACATAAACTAAAAGGCCCAACAATACAGGTCCGTACCGCCCTTATCGGCCTGATCCCTCCGCTACCACCACAGATCTCATGAAAAATCTCACTTGTATTTTTCATCACAATTTGTTGTACCACGAGCTTTTCGGGTCGGACCAAACTGAATTCGGGTCACCATACTCTAACACCTTGATATAAAGTAGAGTAGCATTTAAGCATCAGTTCGTAAACCACACGTTGGTGATGGTCTTTAAACAAGAAACGACTGGGGATTTTAAAGTATTAATTCAGTTTGAGTCTGTCCTTCTAAATTCGATAGAGGCCAAAGTTATTAATATAAGAATTCTAAGAACCAGGTAGCTCCCTTTATTTGTTCTGCCAACACCTTTTTAATTATTTGATTATTACAAAAAGAAAAAAAAAAGAAGATAAAATACTTCTAAAGTACAAAGTTCACTAGAAAAAATAGCATGAGCGCAGCCATTGCTCACACACCAATTTTATTGCTAGTTTAAAGTCCCATGCTTACACCGTCCTCCTTCCAAGTAAAGATAAAAATGCTTACACTAGCGAGGGTGGAGTTCCGTCATTAAAGTCTCACTCGCAGATGCTTGAGCCAATTTGGAATGATCTGATTTGGTCACCCTTGAATTGAAATTAGATGCCAATGGCATATCCGATCCAGTGTTGCTATGCATAGAGAACGGTGGTTTTGAGGGCAATGGAAGAGACAGAGAGTTACTGTTTAGCATAAGTACAACTGTATCCATGGTTGGTCTATGAGCTACATTTTCTTGGACACACAATAGTGCGATGTGGATGCATCTCATTATTTCAGAACTTGAATTGACCCTCACTAATGGATCTATGATATTTGTGGCTGTCTTGCCCCTCCAGTTTCTCCAAGCCTGCAACAATAGCAAATACTAACGTGCTGCTATAAAATGCTTTTGATTCGTACATACAAATTAAAATTATAGTCCAACATTTTAGTCTGAATTACAATATAATGTTGCACTTGCATAGCTTAAAATGCCTTCCACATGTTCTCCATTGCGGAAACAATTATTTTTCTGTCCGCTCACTATTTCCAAAAGTAACACACCAAAACTAAATACATCGATCTTGACCAAAAAATGTCCATGCAATGCATATTCTGAAGCCATGTATCCACTAAAACAAAGAATATTTTAGTAATTAATATTTTAAATGGAATTTAAATTAGTAACTATAATAGCTCCTATTATATGGTTATGTATGTTATTTTATCTTGCTTGAACTCGGTTTAAAATTTTTTACGAATTGGGTGTCGACTCCAGTGTGATACAAAGTTGCAGGATGAAAAACCCCCCTTTTTATTTTTCAAGACAACGTCATTAGTATACAGTTTAGTCAAGGTTGATAGGCACTTACTAGGTGCCCACAATTCTACTTGTACTATCTTAAGCTTGATCAACAACAAACAACCTTGCCATTCTGAAATCCAAAATCTTAGGTTGCATTTCTTCATCTAACAAAATGTTACTAGCTTTAAGATCTCGGTGGATAATTCTCAAACGTGAACCTTTATGTAGGTAAAGGAGTCCTCGGGCAATGAATCCTATAATTTTATAGCTCCTCTCCCGGTCTAAATTTGCACGCTTGCTTAGATCTACATATTCATATGTGTATCATCCAATCAATATTTTAAATATGCACATGCCAAGATCTATAGAATTCTTTAAGACATAAATTAAAATTGAAGCATGGTAAATATATTTTCTATGGTTATATATAAGTCCAAAAGCACAGAAAGGCAATTATACCAAAAATGGAGTGATCAAGGCTTCCGTTTGGAAAAAACTCATATACAAGAAGCCTTTCATTTCCTTCGAAGCAGAAACCAAGGAACCTAACTAGATTACGATGTTGAAGCTTAGCAACTAGTAAGACCTCATTCTTGAATTCGAAATCTCCTTGGCCTGAATCCCTAGACAATTGTTTTACAGCAATGTCTTGGCCATCAAATAGCCTCCATGAAATCCATACGTACAAGGATTTGAATTTCGCACAATGTATTATAAATCATAGTATTCGTGACTTCAAACAAAGAGCTGTATCATTACCCTGTAAACAGAACCAAATCCGCCAAGTCCGAGCCTGTTTGCCTCCGAAAAATCATTTGTTGCGATTCTGACAGTCTCAAAATTGTATTGCAGGGATTCTGCACTTTTAATTTCTTCTACAGGTTTGGACAAGGAACGAGCTTCAAGAATATATATCTAATGAGTTACACACTGAAAAGGTTCTTCTTGGTTTATGCTACTGAATTATTTGGTAATCTTGATAACATACTACTATTATTGAGTATGCTATTATAAAATTAAATAGTACAGCCGAGGAAGAATATGTTCACAGGAGAACAGCTTATATATGGTGCATGATCTGTGGTGAAGGATACAAATTACAATAGAGAAGCGCATTAGATGATCTCAACTTACATTCATCCTTTTGCTTTTCCCTCCTTATTTTAGAAACACCCAGATGGAGATGATTAATACCAGAGCTCCTACAATACTTGAAAGAATGACGATAATAATAGTCGTCCTAGGCATGTTACTCTCTTTTCCTACGATCCCAAAAAATATGCTCCGGTCAAAATATTAATTACATAGTCAAAATGATTTCTATAATGCCAAACAACATAGCATATAACTCACTAATAGTCAAAATAATTCGATCACAAAAGTATAAGTACCTTCCGTAGTTGTTGTAATGTTAGTTGATGGTGGTGGTGGAGTTACCGTCGGGGCCAATGGCGGAGGAGAAGAAGCAAGTAGCGCATTATTTGTTCGATTGTAAAAGAGGTTAATCTCATACTTAAAGTGAAAATTGGTGCCAATGACTCTTCCCCCTATCTTCCAATAGTAAGATTATGGAATATTTGCAAATGCGTCATCCAAGCAATTGTTGCAGCCTTGCTGCGACAAGTCGGGCATGCACTGAATGAGCACATATAACGTTTGAAAATCTGGAGCACTCGCGTTCCCTGTTGCAAAGTTGCGAAAAGAACCGCCGGAGGCAGCTCGGTTTATCAGACCGTCCAACAAGGTCCGGAGGTCTTGGAAAATTTCATCCTTATAATTGGCTGACACATTATTGGGGTTTATTATACAGGCTTTTTGAGAAGTCTCCTTGATGCCGATCTTGGAGCAGTTCAAGTAGCGTAAAATGCAGTAGTCATACCATCCGACGGCCTTCTTCTTATCGGAGCAAAGCTGTGGGAGAAGCTGTGTGGCATTGTTGAGGTAACTGCTGCAAACATTGGGATTAGCGTCTCCTCTGCACAGCCCGATCGTGTAAACTTGGTAGGAGGAATTGCCGTACGAGAGACTGTAAAAGCCATAGCCGTTGCCATCTTGGGAGGGAAGGACTGACATGAGATGGTTGAGGTTTGGGTGATAAGTACTATTGATGGTGTAATTGCCTATGAGACAATAGTGTTGCCAGAAGGCTGGCAGAGCAATTGCATGAGTGATCAGGAGAATAAAGATGTGATGGAGGAACGTGAAAAACACTACTCTTGAACAAGTGTGTACCCTTGCCATTAAATGTTTATGACATGGTGATATGAACATGAAAATAATTTGCTTTTATTGGGGTGGAAGTTCACATATTCCCGTGACCACACATGCCGAACCCAACCCCGCATTCGGAGTCGGTCTAGAAGCAATTGATAATGGAGCCCGCTGCAAAGTTCACGCTCCCAACTCCTACGTGGGAACAACCGGATCTAGAGTGATTTTCTTGCCAAAACAAAAAATAAATGAGAAAAATATCCAAAACGCCTCCAACATTTTGTATAAATACCATTTGTTTTTGCTCATTTTATAATGTAAATATCTAAAAAACTTTTTTTGATTTTAAAATTATACTCAAAATACCTCTTGAAGCAATTAAACTTTTTAAAAAACGTAGCTTACATTATCCAACATCTACTAGATACAATTTTAAAAGTTATTAAACTGAAATACTAAATAAGGTCAATGTTGAAAAGTAAAAAACTTTAACAATAACTAAAGTATATGCTTAATTCAAATATTTATTTGAACATTTTAAATTAGTTTAAATTTAATTTTTTAGTTAAGTCATGCTTAAAATAATATTTATATAAGTTAGGCAGTATAACTTTGATATTTTTAAAAATTTATTTTTTTCCGGGTACATGGAATATGATTTTATAAACACAAAAAAGGTGTTTTGTATATTTGGATTATGAAATTCTCTTTATGGACCACCCGCATTAACTCGTTCCACGACGTGAAACTTACTGCGTTTACTTGATCAACTGGGATTACGCAGTTATCCATGGGGCCTCCGAAGTTTGTAGCTTTGTTATTATTATGGTTTTGAAGATGTTTATTTTTATTATTGTGGGATCGTATATATCTAACACATAAATTGGATGGTTATTGAATTCACAGACCATCTTTTATAAAATGCACCTTCCTAAATATTGTTTATAGTTCATACCCTAAAAAAATGTGGAAAATTGCCCACCGAGTAAACATTAATATTGTCGAGATCACTTGGAAATTTTTACGTACGTAATCAAGAAAATACTCCTATATATCACTGTAAAATATATGATGCATATAAGTTATCATTAGAGACGTTATCTTCCGGTAAACAATCAAAAATAGCGGCGTTCAATTTGACTGGAAAATACCGAATGCATTGAACAAAACGGAATCCAGAAGAACTAGAAGTCTAGAACTCTGACAGAATTGCTCTGAATGTCAAAGTAAAAAAAGAAATAGAAAGAAAAAGGAGAACTATCACAAAGTCTACTTTGTTTTATTTATGCGTGATGGAAAAGATATAGTTAGTTATGTATACGCTCTCATGTATTAATTGGGGCTTATGATGTTACGAAGACCTCGTTCAAAACTAGATTTTTTTCTCCTTTTCTTTTTGATTTTATTTTTTCATGAGCTTTTACAGTAGGACATATATTTTGCCCTTATCAGTAGGTCCTGTGTTAGATTGATTTTTCAACGATTCGATGATAAAAAATAACAAAGTGAGATGTAGAATTTTTTCCAGTTATAAAGTAGACTCTTAAAATGGTAATCCAATGGTTATAATAACAAGTCTGTCTTACCACAACTTTTGCGTTTGAAGCAAGTAAATCCGTAGTGTGACGACCCTCACTTACGTGGCCGTCACTTGACTTAACTTGATCTTAAACTTAAACATACTTAATAATAAAGTACAAAATTTTGGAATAAATTTTTTTTTTTTTTTGAATTCTTGTTGTGAAATCCTTGACATGAAACCTTAGAGGGGATAATAATTATTTCCCAAACTTAGTAACAATGATTTCTTTCAGAGAATGAATTCTCAACATACAGCTTTAAAAGATGTAATAATCATTTCTTAAAACTTAATTTCGTAACTTAACAAAATATATAAATTTCTTAAACATGATAATAACGTAATAAAAATCATTACGTGTTAACTCAATCATAATTTATAAATCATGATTCTTTACATAACTCATAACATTTCTTTCTTGAAGCATAACTATAGTAATTTCCTTGAACTTTTCCTTTTAAAACAGAAGGATGGTTATCTATCAACTATTACTTTAAGGACAATTATTAATTTAAATAAAACTATTTTCAAAGTAATTTTAAATTAAATATTAAAATAAAATCCTATTTAAAATGCTCTCTGAAACTTTCTT
>CAMOHE010037493.1:0-27627 GCA_946598075.1 Artocarpus hirsutus
ATTTTTATCTTACGTTCTATTATCTCACCATTGGAAAACTTATCATCCAAAGACAGTATACCATTCGGTTACACCTATGTATCCAAATGGTTGAGCGCTCTAGTTTTTCAATTACAGGATAACGCATATAAGAGGATATCACTACTCCTAAAGAGGAGCTATGGATTCCATATCTATGAATAACAGGTCTATGTCATCAAGAGTCATGCCTTCAACGTACCGGCATGCATACCACTATTAAGATGTGGGTGTCACCCTTTGGCAGATCAAAAGACACAAGTCAAGACAACGGGCCCACTAGTCATCTCAGGATTAAGATACAATACAAATGATTATCTAAAGTGAATTGATTTGCCAAGACAGAATTATTAATCCAAATCAATTCACTTTATGTCCCGATCCAACACATCGTCACCTATGACAATGTGCCAATGTTTCTATTCACGGAGTCCACCTCCGATAGTCAAGACAAACCATCTCCCAATAGGGATATAGATAGCATAACAATCTTTACATGAATAAAGCGCCCAACTTTATTCCCTCGATTGCGGATATTATGATTTAAACCGTCACCTTAAGAATCGTGTCTTCTGCATAATCTATCCATCATATGCCCAATTCTTAAAGGTTTAGACCGACAGTCTCAGACTATTGTTTGCTTATCATACATTCAACAAATATGAACGTAAAGAGGACAATATTTGGTATATAAATAATAAATTCTTCATTGATAAAAATGTCTCCAAAAACTCATTACATTTTTACTCTATTAGGGCATACATGTCTAACAAAATATACTAAAAATAAGAACAAACTTCTAAAATTAATGGACCTATTTGATTTTATACAAACACAATATTTAAGACTCAAAAATATTTTTGGAAATTATAAAAATATATTAAAACATATTTGTAAACTCAAAACACACTATAAATAAAAGTAAAAATTAGCGATTTTTGCCGATTGGACACAAAACAAATATTTTATACTCAAAAATGGCTCTAAAATTTATCAAAAATATATTTAAACATAAAAAATGTTAAAAACACATATTTAAGTACTTTTTCACACTAAGATACAAAAACAACATAAAGCATGAAAATGTTATTAATGAGAGGATTTAACAAAAAATAATAGCTTAAATAAATGATTTTTACTTTTAAAAATGTTTACTTTTATAGTCTCATAAGATGGTTATTTCTATAACCTATCAAAAAAAAAGTTGTGTTTTCAATGAATACAACATTCCTTAAAGAAAGTTATATACATGAATTTAAACCTCGTGGTAAAGTGGTACTTGAGAAGATGGTAAGTGTTATGATCGCTTCGGTGGTTCTAGTGGAAATCAATCTAATCAGTATAGAAAAAACTGGCTGAACAACAACCTAAGGAACCTTAATGTAGTGGGAGGGTCGAGAGTCAACTAAGAGGTATATGTTCGATGGTGAAGTCTACTTGGCTAAACCAGTTAAACATGACAAGAATCCTTACACTTACAAAGAGACTAGAAAGAATCTTGATTTAAAACTCTAGATAGAAGCTATGAATATTGGATGAAGTCTACAAAGACTAATTAAGTTTGAGAGCTTATGGAACTTCTCAAAATGGTAAAACTCATAAAGTGTAAGTGGGTCTATAAAAGAAAGAGAGGTACAGATAAGAAAGTCAAGACCTATAAGGCTAAATTAGTAGAAAAGGAATACACGCAAAAGGAAGGAATAGATTACGAGAAAACATTTTTACATGTAGCCATGCTTAAGTCATCCTCATTCTTTTATTCATTGCTGTCGCTCTCGATTATGAGATTTGACAAATGGATGTCAAGACGGTATACTTGAATAGCAATCTAAATGAGACCGTATATATGGTACAACTAGACAGGTTCAAAGCTAAGGGTTAAGAGAATAAGGTTTGTATATTGTTATGTCTATTTATAAACTTAAGCAAGCTTCTCGTTCTTAGAGCATAAGATTTGACGAAGTGGTCAAGACATGGTTTTGAACAAATGTGGATGAACCTTATGTTCATAAATGCAATATGGATGAGAAATTGGATTTTCTAATGCTCTATGTAGATGACATTCTGCTTATTGGCAATGACGTAGGGGTGTTGTCATCGGTGAAAGTTTGGTTGACCAAGCAATTTGACATGAAGGACTTAAGTGAGGCTAATTATATTTTGGGAATCCAAATCTTTTGAGATATGAAGAACAAAATAATATTTTTATCCTAAGCTTTATTTATATATAAGATTGTTGAGCAGTTTGCAATGCAAAATCCTAAGAAACATGGACAACTATCTAGGTCTAAAATTACCCTTTCTAAGAAGGATGGTCCACAGAATGATGAGGAAAGAAAGTACATGAAGAAGGTGCCTTATGCTTCAATAGTAGGTAGTCTCATATATGTTATACTTTGCACACGACCTTATATTGCTATAGAATGGGGATAGTAAGTCGATTTCTGTCAGTTCCTGACCAAACCATTAGGTTGCGGTCAAGCATATTTTCAAGTATTTGAGAAGGACAAGAGGTTATATGTTAGTGTATTTCAGTAAGGATCTAATATATGTTAGATACACTAATTCAGATTTTCAATCCTGTCTAGATTCAAAAAGATCGAATTTTATGTTTGTGTTTACTCTTGGTGGAGGAGCCATCGTTTAGAGAAGTATTGAGCAAGGTTGCAATGTTAATTCAATAATGGAGGCCGAGTATGTGGCTACCAGTGATGCTTCGAAAGAAACAGTAGTGCTCTATAGGTTCCTTGGGGATCTTGATTTAATTCCTAGCACGGATAAGCCAAATACATTGTACTATGATAATAGTACAAGCATAGCTAATACTAAGTAGTCAAGATATTTCAAGATGAGTAAGCACATAAACTGGAAGTATCGTGTGATAAGGGACTTCATCAAGTATAGGTGTGTTGCTATGAGTTGAATCACATTTGAGGACAATGTAGTTGATCCTTTTATGGAGACACTGCCTATGAGGACCTTCAAGAAGCATGTAGAAGCTATAGGGATACATAACATGTCACAGTTAGTCACGTAGGACAAATGGGAGATTATTAGACTAGGTGCCTAAAGGAGTAAATGATATAATTGTGCTTTAAGACATTTTAATCAATGAAGAATTATTATTTATGTCATATACCAAATATTGTTCTCTTTATGTTTATTTATGTTGAATATATGACAAGCAAATAGAAATCTGAGGCTATCAATCTAAACCTTTATGATTGTACATATGATGGATAGATTATACAAAAGACATAAATGTTAAGATGGTAGTCCAAATATAAAAGATCCACAATCAAGGGATTAAAGTTAGACGCTTTATTTATGTCAAGATTCTTATATTGTCTACATTTCTAATAAGAGATGGCTTGTTTTAGTTATCGAAATAGTGCTCTATGAGTAGAGATATTAGTATATTGTCATGGGTGATGATATATTAGATTAAAACTAAAGATGAATTGTTTTGATTAATAATTTTGTTTAAATAAATGGATTCACTTTAGACAATCATATATGTTAAATCTTAATCATAAAATAAATCAATGAGTTTGTATTCTTGACTTGTGTTTTTTGATGTATCAAAGGGTGATATCGTAAATTAATATTAGAGACATAACTCTTGAATAACGTAGGCTCATTATTCATAGATATGAAATCTATGGCTCTTTCGTGGAGACTAATATTCTCTTATAGGCATTATTTTGTAATTGAAACTGAAGTGCTCAACTCTTTGGATACATACGTCTAACTAAATAATATACTATTAGCATTGGTTATGAATAATAAGTATTCTAATGGTGAGACAAAGGAACATAAGATAGAAATAATTGAGAAGATAAAATGAAATTTATCCTCAAGCCGATTATGGATATCCTATGAGGATGTTGCACATGATAATATGTTATGGACGAAAGACTTATTGGAGTTTTGTAATTTATACATAGTTCGAGAATATAGCTTTAAACTTTTAGTGAAATGGCTTTAGAGTTGATAATTATTAAATATACATGTTCGAGGATATGTTATTTTATAATTATAAGAGCTTGATCTGTACATGTCTATCGGGTCCCCTTTGCTAGCTTACATATTTCTATATAACGATATGGCGTGCTTTTTTGAACAATTTGGTAATTGATGTTTTTCTTATATTGGCTTCAATTTGGTTAATTGGATTTAATAATTCATATTAGTTTATTAGTTAAATTAATTTTACGAATTAATTTAAACTAAACATATTAAATTATTTAAATACATTTTATTTATTATAGTATTATCTATATATGGCTGTTTTAACTAAATAACTTTTACATTATGTTATTTGAATTAAAATTGAAACTCTAATTATCTAATTGGTTTAAATTTCAATTCATCAGATAAATCTCAAAAGCTAAAAAACACATGACATGGTATGCCACCTCAGGATGGTCGACTGGCCTTAGCATTGGCAGTTACCTGCCTTTATTAGGACAATAATCTATGCCTGATGCTTTTTTTTTTTTTGACAAGATTTGATCTAATCTCGAATTTTATAGCCAAATCTGATAAGAATGAGTGCCATTCTGATCTCTATAAATAGGAAACGTTTTTCTATTGTTATTTAGATCACTAGAAAGATTTGGAGAGAGTTTAGAAAGGGAACTCTTATCTCCCATAGAATTATTAGTCAACATCAAGAGCCTCAATTCTTGGTTTTTTCTTATGATAAAAAGGGTTGAACGACGTATGCCTATTTGCATTCCAATCATAGAAAAGAATAAAAACTAAGAAGACCAAGTGGTTGAGGCTTTTCTGGTAACAATTCTTACGTAGCAGTTTTGTTGATTTTGTTTAGCTAGATGTATGGTTTTTGGTCTATAAGAGATACAAAGATCTATTGTTAATTTAGCGTATATAGCTTGTCCAGCTGATTTATGAAAAAGGTTCTTATTATAAAATTTTTAAAATTCCACAATGTATTTGATTTCCAACATATAACAATGCTGAAAATTGTGCAGGACCATTGTTGGAGACTCAAAGAAGCTGTCTAAAGAGAGAGAGATAGCAAATTGATGGAGAAATGGTTAAGAGAGAGAGAGATAGGATCTGAAAATGGAGTTTAAATTTGGGTCATTTTTTATGTTTTCTTCTTTGATAAATTTGAATTTACAAATATTATGCTATTAATTAAGTCCTAAAAGATTATGCTATAAATTTTTTTTTGATCCCCCTAATTATATTCTCCCATGTTTTAAAAACTTTGGTCTATTATCGTCGTTTTATTGGGCTTGAATCCCTCATTGTCCTAATTATGAGTAAATTAGATGGTATTCTATTTCTTTACTATCATTTTTGTGTTCTACAACTACTTTTTTCTTCATGTGATTCATATTACATCTCTTAGCCAAAAAGGCCAAAATACCGTTAGATAACACTTGCTTGCCTTATCCTTACCCGAAATACTTGTAATTATTTTTGTACTCTATAGAAATTGGGGTTGTTTGATAATGTTTTCAAAATAGGTGAAAATGTTTTTATTTTAAAAAATAAAATTTTTTGAGAATTGTGCTGAGATTGTTTTTAAAATTTTTGTCTTGAAAAACACATGAAAATATTTTTAAAAATTTTAAGACAAAAAAAAAAAAGGGCCAATATGTCTTAAAATTTTGAAAAAATTACAATAGGTGTCCAAATTATTGTTATGAAATTAAAATCTAACACAATATTCAAAATATTTTAAAAATATCCTTAATGATAAAGTAATTATCTTAATGATATTACATTTTGTACTATATAATTACATATAAATAATTTTAATGATATCATTATAAGACATTTATAAAATTTTTATAAATTAAAGTCATATTTTAATTCAATAAATGTAATCGGGTTAACTATCTCATTAACCTTAAAATTTTTTACTCGTATTTCTCCAACCCACCCTTCCAATTACACGGCACAATCGTCCTAAGTGTGTAAACGGGCCTGGCTTAATGCAGGCCGAGCTCTAAACCGGCCTCAATTGGGCTCGCCAGTCCGCATGTAATCATCTGAGTTGGATAAAGTTTCCATCACTTCATATGTCACCCTAACTTATGCTTTACGGCCTAGGGTTTTTCCGTCCCTCAGCCCCGGCTCATATATAAACAATAGAAAACCCTAAATTTCACTTCTACAACTAGAGGGAGAGACAGCGTCGAAGACCCCAGAAACATTCCCGTCTTCTCTGTTTCTCAGAAATGGTTACTTTCAGGGTAAGCCGCTAACGATTCCTCCTCAGATCTATCCCTTTCTTACACTCCCTGTTTGTTTCCGGAGAAAATGAAATCTTTTCGTTCTTTATATCGCTCCAACTTTCGAGACTTGAGTTTCATTTTTTTAAATATTTTTTTGAACGAGTTGAGAGTTTTGAAATGGGTTTGTATGTGGGTTTTGTTACGCAGTTTCACCAGTACCAGGTTGTGGGAAGGGCTCTCCCATCAGAATCCGATGAGCATCCCAAGATCTACCGCATGAAGCTTTGGGCCACCAACGAGGTTCGCGCCAAGTCCAAGTTCTGGTAAGAGGAGCTTTTTGATTATCATCTTAATGATTGACGTTTTGTGTGGTTTTGACGTTTTTGGTTTGGGTCCATGAATCTGATATTAGGTATTTTCTGAGGAAGCTGAAGAAGGTTAAGAAGAGCAACGGACAAGTTCTTGCTATCAACGAGGTATGCTCATGTTGACGTTAATGTTTGAAAAATATATTCTATTTGATTATTTATCTTTGTCATGTGATAAATTGTTGTTCCTTCTTATGGAAAATGGCAAGTTTTTATGTTTGTTAACATGGTCTTGTAATCATTGTTGTTATATCTAATTTATCACTCTCATATTTGTTTGATATGAATCGAAAGATATGCTTCATTTCCTGTTGTATATGATATATTGGAAATTAGGGGAAGATTGAGAATGCCATGAATTAGAGAGAATGACGAACTTTCAATTTTATTTCCTGGGTCCTCAATCATATTTTTTTGTCAGGTGTATTTGCATCTTCATTTATTTTATGTTAAGGTCCGAGTGTTTTACCACTTTTCTGCGTCACTTTATATTGTTGTCTCTGGAGTATAAAGAGCACATAGTGAAAGGCAAAAGTGTGACGGTAAATTCTTTGCATGCCAGATAAACTAAAATTTTAAGTCCCTATTATATGTGACAATTGTAGCTGGAGTAGAAGGGCTATATTGTAATTTGCTGTATCTTCAATTAGATTTAGCATATTGTATTTTGTGAAATCATACGTTTCCTTAGACTAGTGACAGTTCCATTTTAGTCTTATCACCGAGTCTAGAACATTGAGAAGGGAAACTCACATTTATATTCTCAGAATCAACTGTTGATTGTTCTTTGTTGGTTTTGTAATTAATTGTCATCTGACTTGTTCAAATTGTTATCGCGAGTTTTTATATCAAATATACGACAATTGCTTGCAGATTTTTGAGAAGAATCCTACCAAAATCGACAATTATGGTATTTGGTTGCGTTATCAGAGCCGAACTGGGTACCATAACATGTACAAGGAATACCGTGACACCACCCTAAATGGTGCGGTAGAGCAGATGTACAATGAGATGGCTTCTCGGCACAGAGTCAGGTTCCCTTGCATCCAGATTATCAAGACTGCAACTGTGCCAGCTAAGCTTTGCAAGAGAGAGAGCACAAAACAATTTCACAACTCGAAGATCAAGTTCCCGTTGGTGTTCAAGAAGGTTAGGCCACCTACTAGGAAGCTGAAGACCACATACAAGGCATCAAGGCCCAACTTGTTCATGTAACTTGGTCGTTTGACGATCAAGCTTTAAAGAGAAGTTAAAGAGAGGCTATTCCTGGATCTTTTTGGTAGAAACATTTTTTTTTGTCCCCTTTTGTTATTGTTTATCGGATATTGTCATTTGAGCATCTTAGAACCCCAAACTGGTTAAGTTCAAGGTTTCAAATTCTTGTTTGCTTACTATAGTTTACATTGCTCGATTATGGTTGTCGTTTGTTTCAGTTGTGAGTTCGTAGTAATTAATGATCATTAAGTTTTGTTTTATCTTTGGGCGTGGTGCCAAAATATTATATTTTGGTGGAGGCGTGTCATCAGATAAGTTCAGTTCCATCTTGTCTGTATTACAAGCCGTCTAGAGCTGTTTAACGTTTGCTATTTTTTTGCTACTCAACTGAAGAAACGTAATAATTATTTTAAACATCTCTTATTTCACAAACTACAATTATTAGTTTACTGGAAGAAACATAATATATGAACTAGCTGGAAGAAACATAATGTGGGACAGGCATGTTTCTCAGTTTCTGCATCGACCTATTAGAGCACCACAGCTCAAGGGTCGTACGGTTTTGTGAGCTAGTTGATAGAAACTGATGGTTCTTCGTCGTATCCAGTCACATCGTAGGTGGTATATTCAACTAGCTCATACAAGGTCTGACTATGATTAAAATTCTCATGGCTGCTAGGAGATGCGTCGTCATCGAGTAATCGCTCTGTCTCCTCATCATTGTCGCGAGTCTTCAACATTCCATTGAGCTGGTTCAGTCTCCCAAGCTCCTCTGCCACCTCTTTCATGGATGGCCTTTTGATGCTGCTACTCTCCAAACATCTTGCTGCAAGCTCCGCCACTGCTTCCATCTGTTCTTTGTCGTCTTCATCACCGGCAACCTCGCAATCTAAAATTGCTTCTACATAATTGTGGCTGTTTTCTCTAACTCTCGAAATGAAGAATTGAATGATGTTACTCTTTGCGCCGGTTCTGCCATTTGAGATAGGCTTCTCTCCTGTTATGAGCTCGACAAGAACAACACCGAAGCTGTACACATCGCTCTTTGTAGTCAATGTGCCTGTGTTCAAATACTCTGGATCTAGGTATCCGAGGGTTCCTTGAACTGTTGTGGCTATGCCAGTGTGCCCTGGTGGGATGAGCACGGAGGCTCCAAAATCTGAGACTTTGGCTGTGTAATTTTCATCCAAGAGAATATTGGTAGACTTCACATCTCTATGAATGATTGGAGGGTGAGCAAGAGAATGCAAATAGTCAAGTGCGAGTGCAATTTCCGTGCCAATTCTCAAGCGGGTTTTCCATGACCTTAACATAGCTGATTTCTTGCTGTGGATGTGTTGGGAGAGCGTTCCATTGGATACATATTCATAAACCAGTAATGGGATTTTGGTCTCTAGACATAAGCCTAAGAGCTTGACGACATTCTTGTGGTTAACTTGGGAAACAATGGCTATTTCTTTGTGGAATTGCTGGCAATTTATTTGAATCTTATCGTCTTCTTTTGGCTTCTTGACAGCAACTTTGATACTCTGTTCGTCTATTAGAATTGATCCCTTGTAAACGGAAGCAAAACCTCCTCTTCCAAGGAGCTGATTTTCCTTGTAATTGCTGGTTGCTTTGGCTAGGTCTGCCTTGCTGAAGATTCTTACTCTTTGGTGCTTTAACACCAAGCCTCCATTTTTTTTGAATAATTTTTCGCGTTTTCTTCTCTTGCATTCGTAGACAATGAATAGAGCTATAATCACAACGGAAATGCTTGCTCCAATGACTGTAGGCAAGAAATTATTGAACGCCACAAATTAAATAACACACATAAGAAGCAAACAAAATTGGAAATATACTTCCGATACTACTAACAATGAGAGACGACTTCTTCAGCTGTAAACTCTCAATATTAGAATAAAATACCACGTTATCAATTATAATTAAGGTATGCGCATATTTCTAAAATTTTTAGAAATTTGGTTGGTAACTATTGATAAAACAAAAATCATAATAATTGAAAACTCATCTGTATATAGAGACAAAGACAAAGAGGGCCTAGGGGGCTCAAGCCCCCCTCAATCCCTTCTTTTTCCATATATAACATATAGGAATATAAGTTATATACCCCAAAAATACTAAAATTTGCACAGCCCCCTAAAAAGTTAAATATATAAAAAACTATACCTAATAATTTCAAAAATTCACGTTAGTGCCCAATATTAGACCAATCTTTAAGAGCTTTAGCAAGAAAAGAAAAAAAGAATGAAACTTACCCCCCTACAACATAAGATATCGTATTATTAAAGCTTTTTCTATAAATATTGTGAAGAATTAGCTATACAATACAATCGAATGAGAAATTAATTAATGAATGATACTACATTTTTTTTGCTAGAAGAATGATACTTTATTTGTGTACATTGAAAAAGACATCTTCAAATAGCTTTGAAAATGAGATAATTATTTAATATGTTCAATACAGGAGAACTCGACAATAAAATTATAAGACATTATTAAATTTTATTTTGGTTAAAGTTTTACAGTAAATATTAGCCCCCTAACAAAAAATCTGACTTTGTAACTGTCTATATATATATGTATACACTCATAAACATAATATATATAATAATTTGATACTATATTAGTCTTTGAATTAATATTAGTACCATGGTAATTTGCTTCCTGTATTTTTAAGAAAAATTATATATATTTTTAAGAAAATTTTATGTTGTATTACACTTTTAAAAAATGCATTCATTCATGCCATACTTAATAAAGTTTTGCCACACTATTATTTATATTATATGTTTAAGTTGTGCTACACTTAAGCATGTGTGACAGTTATTAAAAGCAAGTTAAAGAGAATGACATTTGCAAAAAATTCTCTATTTTCAGTAATCCATTTTTGTTATTCTAATCAGTTTATGAATACAATCCTTTTGGGGGAGGCTTCAAATAGATCTTACAAGAGTGTTTGAATATCCGAGCTATGATAGGAAGGGAAATTCTAGCTAACATCGCAGATAGCTTATTTACTATGTGGTTGCAGCTTGTACCCATATTCTAATAACGGTAAATCTTCACTTATTTTAATTTCATACCTGATGAAAACATAAACAAAAGGACAAATAACACCCTTAAATAATCTAAGAAAAATATTTTAAAAATTAAAAAAACATAAAAAACCTAAAACAAAATGTAAAATAGAAAAAAAATTAATCTTGATTACATATATTTTCTAAATTTTTAAAATTTTTTTAAAAAATATCATGGAAAAATATATTTCAGAAAAAATGCATCTAGAAAAGCGTATTTTTTTTTCTTTTGTTTTACAAACTGTGAGCAAGTAATTAAATTAAAACAAGTTTTTGAAAATTAAAAAAATACTTTTGTTTATTTTAAAAAATAAAGAAATAAATTGTGAATAAAAATTAAGAGATTAATATATGTAATTACCCCTATGTAATTCTTATTAATACGTTTCTATGTAATAAAAATTAAGAGATAAATATATGCAATTACCCCCATGTAATTCTTTTTACTACGTTTCTATGTAATTACTAGAAATGCATGCATCTTACTTTACCTGAGGCCACTGCTGTAACACGAAATCCTTGACAACCAACCTTACCATCACCGTGCATCCCAAGAGGGCATTTGCATTCGTAGTCTCCAATCTTGTTTTTGCATCTACCTTCACACGGGTATGTGTCCGGATCCTTGCACTCATCAATATCTAGCAGGAAAGTAAAATTAAAACAAATTACAAAATCAACAAAAACTAGAATGAATAAATCCATCCTAAAATAAAGTAACAAGAAAAAACAGAACATATATATATATATATAGGAAAATGCTATGGTAGAGGGCACACAGTGGAGAATTTTTGTTAGGGCTATTTTGTCTTGATTTAATGGCTACTAACAAATCTTTCTGTAAAAACAAAAAGATTACACTTATTGTTTGTAATTTCATAATTATAAACTACTCCAAATTTAATAAATAATTAAGGTTTATCCAACTAAATCTCAACTATAGATCCAATTAACTTTAAATATTGACCTTTAACCCAAACTAATCCTAACATTAGCTCAGATTTATGAATTTTTGGCCCCAAATTCTTCAGAGCAGCCCCAGGCTCCCATCCTCATCGATCTCCTTCACCCTCACCGCTCGCCCAGCCTCCCACCGGAGATCCATCGCGCCCAACCCTCGTCTGCACTTCAGACCTCGTGGCGTTTGCTTTCTCCCGCGCCTTCACGCCTTCGCGGCATTAGAGGCAGTACGCTCCGTCCACAGTCGCCAGATTAAGGTTTGGGATCACTTTTTATTAGATTAGATTGCGTTCTTTTTGATCGGTTCTTCTCGAGAATTTGAAAATTTTTTGTCGGATGACGAAATCAAAGAAAAGCTCACATTACGAGGATTACATTGATTTCGTTTTTGTTTGGTTGTCTATAGAAATAAAGTGACTGAAAATTGTTTGTTTGTTGATGACATTAAAGAGAAGCTGACATATTTTGTTGTGGAAACTCTACTGTACCAGACGAGTTCTATATCCTCCACGCCCATTCGCGTTGCTCACTTCCCCCTCGGCTTGATTTCCATGACTCCTACACCACTCCTCTCGACGCCATGGAAATCGCGGTGGTAGGTCGCAGCTACCACCTTAAGCGAACGTGATCGCACAGACGATGATTCTCGCATCAACTTGCGAACGTCGAGACCACCCACGCTCCTTTCGGCGGCTCTCCTCCTGACGGCGTTCTTCTTGGCATCTGGGTTTTGGGAACTGAAGCCTTTTTTTTTTTTGTCTCATGGCAGTTAATTTTATATGGTTAATTGTGTTCTTGAAGTTATTTTGTGTTTGGGCAAAGTTAACACGTGAAATTTGTGTATGGTTTGATTTTTGATTTGTAAAATTAGCTTATGTAATTATGTGAAATTATATGACTAGTAGGTTAAATTTTGTGCTTAAAGTAAAGATCATTGGATAAGGTCTATTTATCAAACCGATTTATTTAAAAAAAATCTAAAAAATCATTATTTCTAATGAAAAAACCGGTGGGACAGTTTTTATTAAAAAAAAAAAGGAGAGATTTGGTTGTATAAGAGATTTGTGAAATAAAGGACATTTTCATCAATATTTAAAGTATAAAGTGAGAGATTGGATTTAAATAAAATAGATTGGTTGTTTTAATAATTGTTTTTATGGGTTAATTACATAATTGTTTCTCTTAATTTTAATTATTTCTTAATTTATTCCTCCGCTCTTAAAAACTATAAAAGTATTCTTGAAATTTTAAAAGCTTATTTCAATTTTATCTTTATAAATAATAAAATTGGGCAAAACAGCAAGAGTATCCTTAAATAGTTATAATAAATATTTTAAATAGTGAAAACATAAAAAAATCTTAAAATAAAATATCAAATTTAAAAAAAAATCATAAGTTTTATGACTTTTTAAATTTTAAAATATATATTTTTTAATTTTTTTGAAATAGAAATATATATTTTATAAACAAATTAGGTTTAGTCGAGGGTATTTTATCTTATTTTTATTTTTTTAAGTTAAAAAAGTCTGTAAAGGATAAAATTAAAATAAGTTTTTCAAATTCAAAAAATTCCTTCATAGTTTTTAAAAACAAAAGAATAAATTAATAAATAATGAAAACTAAGAAATATAATTAAGGGATTATCTCTTGTTTTTATTGTACTTAGGTTAGAAACCTATATAAGAGAGACTACAACTCTTTTGGTGTTGCCTTGTTTTTAACCATTGATCTAAATTAATAAATCACACCTAATTCTTGGATTGTTAACTATCGGCAGAGAACAATACCATTCTATAATTATGCATGATTAATCTATTAATTACCTTGGCATCCTTGTTGGAGATCGTATGGATTACCCGAAAATCCTTTCAAGCAATGGCAACGATAACCAAGACCATTGTCCGAATAAGAGCAGTTCGTATGGTCTCCACATGCATAACTCGGTCCACCATTCCTTCTGGCTTCATCACACGTTTCGTTCCCCACCACCCAGTCCAGCAGAACGTTCGAATACTCCAAGTCCTTGGGCCAAAAATCGAGCCGCATCTTAGACACATCGAAAATCCTCTGGTCCACCAACAAGGCATACGAACAAGGATTGAACCCCAAAACCTCGCTGTGGTTTGACGTGCTCATTAGCGCTATCTGCAGCCTTTTGAGATTCTTTGGAACCGAGGTCTGGCAACACCCGAAGCCCGAACAGGAGCCCTCCTTGGCCAGGTTAACGTTGTTGCTGCACAAGGAAATGCAGCCGCTTCCGAATTTTCCCGCGGCATCGTCCATGTATGAGATCGTGTCGCAGCCGAGAGCGATGAGCTTGTTTTGGGTGTTGGAGAAAGTGAAGGGGAGGTTTGCTCCCAATTTGATGTCCTGTTCGAAATAGTCTGATAAACCGGACTCGTTGTGGCAGGCGTAGGCGTTGTAGATAAGGACGCTCATGGTGCCCTCCTCCACTGAAATGTTGACAACTTCAATGTTGTCTCCGAAAATGAGTTTAGGGGGAGAGTATGTGCGGTTGCATGTGAGCAAAATATCTATCCCGTCTTTGGCACAATTAGAATTGTCGATCCCAAAGGGGTAAGGCACTGTCACGTTCCCGCATGTTCGCTCGCAACTTGGCGACTTCACATCCAAATAAGTTGTGTTTGTTTTCACCGTTATCGTGGTCGTCGTACTTCCCACCTGCAACCCTGGCCACAGTAAGAGCAATACCAACAAGTACTCCTGCGCCATTTTTATTAGGTGTGTGTTATCCTGACAACGTTTATGCGTTCCAATTGGTGATTTGTGTTTCTGTGTATAAATAGGCACTCACTTTCTGTTATTTGATCTTTTACCTTAATACTAATTTGTGAGGTTGGAATCAGTGAAAGATCACAAAAATTATTCAAAAATTAAGTAAATAACTCGGTTGGTCCTGACGTTTTTAAAAAGGGGCAATTTAGTTCTCAACTTTTTTCTTAAAAAATTACACTAAATAACACAGTTATGAAATTATGTGCTCTTTTTAAACACTTAAATTTTTAATTTTATTTTCTCTATTTTGTTCTTTTTCTTCTTCTCTTTCTTTTTGTTTCGGTTTTTCGTTATCTCAATGTTGTTTCATGTTTTTTTTAATGTCATTTTATACCAAAACAAATTCTGTTTTAATTTAAATGTGCTATTTACTTAACATTATTATATTTAGGTTTATTTATTTTTAGTCCCAATAAATAGTGATCTCATTCTTCCCCTTTTTTTTAGTTTAACTAGGTCTAACATTTTAAAAAAGATGCAATTTGGTCTCAACTGTTTATTTTTGGTCGAGAAAAAATTTTAGATATACATTTTTAACCAAATTTATTAAATTAACGCCTAAAGTAATAATAAATAATATTAAAATACAAATAAAAAAAATCTGAAAAAAATCAATAAACTAAAAGAAAAGAATCCCCAAAACACAACTCCTTCCCCTGTCGCCCACCACCCCCCTTCCCTTGCTGGCGACCCCACCTCTGCCCAATCACCTCTTCCCTTCCCGACAATATTGCCGCTAAACCTGTACAAACAATCACAAACCCAAACAAAAACAAGTTGCAAAAAACGCTGCCATCGTTGGATCAAAGACAACGTCTTGCAAGGTTGGAGTAGGATTTGCAGAAATCGACAGTGACAAGCTATTCTTGAGGAGAGAGAAGTAGGCATCATGAAGGTTGAATTGACGTCGGAGGAGAAGGACGCCTTGCGACGATTGAATCGGCACCAACAAAGAAGGGAAGCTCGTGATGTTGTAGACTGAAACGTCAACTCTCACGCGATGGAGCGCTGGCGATGGCAGCCTTCAATGGTGACAGTGACAGCAACATGGCATTGATCTGGGAAGGAGAAAAATTTGTTGAAAGAGAGAGAGTTAGATTAGGGTTTGGCATTTGAGTTTTTTTGGAAAAAAATCCAACTATGGCTCATTCAATAAACTTTGATCTTATTGCACAATAAAAAGGATAGGTTCTATTGGGTTGATCGATAATGGTGGAAAGGAGGAAAGAAAAGATTAAAATTTTAGGTTTGTTATTTAAAAAAAAAATGTTTGTTGTTTGGCTGATTTTTTTTTTTAGGGAATTAGAGAATTTTGATATGATTTTTTTTTAAAAAATATGATTTTTGTTAGTAAAAAAAATCTAATTTTAATAATATATATTTAATTTTTATTTTTTTTAAACAGATTAGATATTTTACTAAATTACCCCCACGAAAGTGGTCAAAATATTTTTAACAGTCAAACTTAATGACTGGAGACCAAATCGCATCTTTTTTTAAAGATTAGGCCCATTTAAATAGAAAAGTCAAGGACTAAATTGCACTTTTTTATATAGGTAGGGGACCAACAAAGCTATTTACCCCAAAAATTATTTGGAAGAGTAGTTTTTGTTGTTTTTCTATCATATTTTAATGCTTGATTTCACACACAATTTCATTTATTTATTTAGAGAGAGGATTCAAAATTAGGACTTCACTTTCCAAACACATTCTAAGTAAAGTTTATAGACTATTTGACACTTTAATTGTAATTAAATTTTTAAGTTTAAGAACTATAGTATATAATAAATTAATTCCTTAAATATTAAATTTTTAACAAAAACTCAAATAAATTAACTTAATCAACCTATCACGTCACCTCTCGTCCTTCGAAGCGTGACACTTATTTAAAGGAACCAGATCCCAAGTGTCATTAGGGTTATTTGAGATTTATTTGAAGAAACCAAATCCCAAGTGTCATGTTCAATAATGCATTGAACTCATCTGACAAAACTTGGTGCCATTAGGGTTATTTGAGAGCTTGAGATAGAGATATGGGATTGAGGTTAAGGGACAGTTGAGTGGCTGTAAAGCGTGAATATTTAGGATTGGGTTTGAAAATTTGGTTTTCGGCTCATGTTTCCATGGGATGGTCTTTTGTTGTCATAAGTGTATGTTGACATGGGATTTAGGTGACATGGGTAAGAAGGAGAGTAGGCTATGATGACATAGTACTTGGTGTAGTAGATATATTTGTGGAATGTGAAGGTGATAAGGAAGATGAAAGATTAGGTGAGATAGATATGGAAGGATCATTTGAGGGAAACTTACCTTGCATGGTATCGACATGAGTTGGCATTTTATGAGTAGGAACCTAAAGATTTCTTATATTATCACCAGTATTTGCCTGATTGGAATTATTTGTGGAAGTGCCTAAAACTTAAGGTGGTAGAGAATTAGTTTTGGAAGGGTGAGCTGAATTATGTGGATGATAGGAGCTAGTGAATCTAGTAACAACATTAGGCATAATATGATTTTAAGGGGTTATTAGTTTCACGTGTTCATGGGAGGGTGTAATGGGATCCAACTACGAGGAAGAAAGAGAAAGTGCCTTATATTAGAACAGATGCCCTTTAAGCATGTGATGTTTTTGTAATAGATATAAATAAATAAAGTGAATTTTTATTTATATTTGTGTGTATCTATTTTGAATACTTTATAAATATTATTTAAATTCTATATTATCTATTTGACCTCAAATATTGTATAAAGTGTTATCTACAAGATGATAATTACAATGGTTGGTGATATATAATTAATTATTCAATTAAAGTATAGAGTCTTTAATTGAGAGTTACTTGTATAAGTTATTTCTATTAAAAATGGAACAGTCTTTTATGTACTGTTAATGTAGTAAGTCATTAAATAAGTATACTGTACATGATGAGATTACATAGGACCAGGACATGATTTGATATGAATGACAATAATTTCTGTTAAAACACAGCAAGTTCTAATTTCATAGATCGATGATCATGTATAAGATGATCTTAATCCTGAGTAATTAGTACAAACAACACCTTAGATAATGGTGTAAAATTGTCATCTAAAGATTAGACGATGGTCACTTGAACCGTCGTCTAATCCAAAGACATAATATATATGCAAACAATAACCGTCGTATAATGTCAACTTGGGCCAAATAAGGCACGAGTTAGTTGATATTAGACGATTGTTTTCTACATAAACCATCATCTAAAATTAACTTTAGACGGTGGTTTCAATCTAAAACCGTCGTTTAATATGGCTTTGATCATCATATGACCAAGCTTTATTTTCTTTGCTCACGGGTGGCCATTTTGTACTCAATTTGTTTTCATTAGTCTCACAATTCACTGATAACATAAATTAGCCATAATTTATAACAAATTAAAACATAACAAAATATAACACCTCACATAAAATATATACTTGTACAAAATAAGAATTCAATTAGTTCAAACAAATTGTTGTACAAACCCTGCCCATTCATCTATCACCTCACTCAAATGCTCATGCGTATAAAAATCTTGGATTGTCAAGACTTGTAATCCCTATTCATGATAACATCTCTCATGTATCTTATCATAAAGTAGCTGCATTCTTTGTCTCATTGTAGGGGTATATTATAAAAAAGAAATTAAGAATATTTTAGTTTAAATAAAACAATAATTGCATTTTTAATTATAATTTTATTTATACTTGAATAATTATTACCTTATTTAGTCATAGAAACCTAATGTATCTATGTGGCTTATTGAAGGCGAATTTAGTATTTGTCTTTAATTTCCACGCATTGAAGGCCCTAACTATAATTCGTTAAAAGACAATCAATCAAAAGATGGATGCCATAACCTAACAATAATATATAATATAATTAATAAGAATACACTTACAATTGAATCACTTCGCTAAAGTTGAGGCGTACTAGTTGGCCAAGTTGATCGAACCATAAAATCTGATCTTCTTAGGGGTAAATAGAGGCTAATAACCAATGACCCCACCATTATATAGCATGAAATAACACTCGTTAGCTTCTACTTCCTCCAAAAAGTGAAAGAGCAAATTTGCTCTTTCTTGAATCAAAAGCTTAGCAATGCCTAGCACATACGAGGTGATATAGGAGTTGACAAAATCACACGTGCTAAGCAAATTGAATCTTTGGTAATATTGCTATAAGAAATTGCATACAAAAGACAAAGATTGTTAGACGACGACAAGTAACAAGTTAACAAGTGAAAGACCATGTTATTGACAATTAATGAAAAAATGTAAATATATTTAACTATATCATGGATGCCATGATACCTAAAACACTAATTTGAGTGAAGCCGGCAAACCAAGCAATGTCCTTGACAGTGATATATAGGGGTTCATCATTGTTTTGGGTCATGTTAAAAGGCAACATAAGCGTAATCGTGTTGGAGGCATCCACGGATTTTTGAATACTTATATAATCTTACCACGTTTAGAGGTAATCCTTTTAAACTATCCATTAGTTGTGTCACCTCCATTATATCCTCCATTTATTGCTTCTTTTCCCTTTTAGTTTCTTTGTAGGACCTCCTATAATTGGCTCGTCCATGGGCACCATATGCTCTTTGCCTGAATGATGGGGCTAGTCAATCGGAGCTTTGCTTTTATGACTTAACTATCCAATTTGAATCCATGCTTTGGGCCAAGCAACAAACCCTCCAAGAGCATTGCTGACTACCTTATTTTCCTCAGTTTAGAAAGGTTAAAGTGCATCCCTTACATAACACGCATTAATTATAACACATACATTACCTTCCCTAACTGTCCTATAATAAAGCACATTTGTACAGAGAATATCCATCACTGTGCTTCCTCCCACAACAACGATAAAATGGAAAACACCACCCTCCCCAATTGTGATGGTGTTAGAAGAAGGAAAGATTCACCCTCATAGAGACTTGAGAAGGGCGGCTCCGCAGGTGGTTTTGGCACTGTGTTGAGAGACATGTACAAGTATACACGATTGTAAGTAATAAAGTAATTTGGAGTCCAGATGTCGATCCCGCGAGGATAGTGTTAATTTTACATTAATTACCAAAATTAATTGGTTCTAAGATTATTTGGATGATTGGTTAAAGTAATGAATAAAAGAAACTAATAAAAATAACTAGCAAACAAAATAAAATAATGAAAACAATTAACTAAAAATACTACATTATCGATTTCACCAAAATTAATCCACATTAATTTTATTATTAAGTGAATCTCATGATTATTTAGTTGAAAACTTCTTGACTAACCCAATTTCCTCTCTGGAGTGTTGAATTGGATAATATGTTTAAAAACCTGATTCTAATATCTCTATCTAGAACCAAATAATTAACATTCATTAAGCTCTAGTTCTCCTAAGGACTATAAAAGAACTATAAATATCTCGATTTTCTAGTTGCCTAGGTTATGTTTCTCATAATCCATACATGAAATTTCCCTCTCTTGAGCATCAAACCCCACATGGTAAAATCATCTAATTCATTGGCCAAGTGAACTAGAAGCATTCAAAGTGGAACAACATAAATCAACTATGAAAAACCACTTAAATTAAATCCACACTTAATAATAGGGCAAAATTAAAGCTTTAGAAAAAAAAAATTATTCCATAACTAGAATTAAACAAACCAACTTTAAGGGTTCAACATTTACAAATCACAAAAATACAAAGAAGAAAATGAGAGTAAAAAGCCCATTTTGGAGTTGTCACATGCTCCAAGCTTTTCTTCTTCTTCTCTACTCCAACTTCTTGATCTCCAAATACATCTCTCATGATGATTTATTGAAGAGAAAATCAAAATCTAAAAGCTAAAACTAAATCCTAAGCTAAAGCAACGAAAATACTTTTTTTTTTTTCTGTTTTCCATTTTCTTCTTTGGAATTAGCCCAAACTCTCTATAGAAACTTGGCCTTCTCCTTAGAAAATGGAGGCTTCCTCGCCTAAAAATATGGGCTCTAGGGGTTTAAGGTATTAAGCATCATTTCAGGAACAATTATCAACCCTTGGATCAAATTTTAGTCCAAATCAGCTCTTAAAATGAGAATCAGCACGAAAGGGGCTTCAAGACTCACGGACGCATGGGTTCCACACACAGCATACTCAATGCATGCACACAGCCAGAGGGAAAATTTGCACATGACCATGCATTCAACTAGGCACTACAGTGCCCCTTTGTGGCATTGTAGAGCTGGGCTGCTAGGGTTGTAGCCAAATTTTTAGGGCTGCAATGCCTAATCTTTGTCTTAGCTGCACAAAAAGGTGTTGTTGTGGCATCTTTTTGCTCTTTATTCACTCCAAGATGATGCTAAAACTCCTTCTACGTCCAATTTTATTTCTTACAAAATAACACCAAAAACATCAAACTAACTCAATTTATGAAGATTTTCATAATATTTAAGCTTAAGAAATACTTGATTTGTGAGTAAAATGCTCACTAATATTGTGGTATGAACCATGCAATTTGTTTTTGTACTTGTATGTTATTCTACCATAGGCGCCACCTTGTGGGAGGTGAAATTCCCTCAAGGTTGGATTCTTATAATCTCCTCCCACTTGAAAAACTCAGACTCCATCATTTCCACCTTCTTAAGCAGCTTGATCAACTCTGCATTGGACTTTGAGCTTCAAGTAGAATGAAAATATTAGGACCACTTGACAAACTAAGATTGACCTCATACTCTTTCTAAATGTTTAGGATTGCCTAATGCGGCAGTCAATATACTATTCATCCCTTGAGATTGGAACGTGCCTTAGGAGGCTTGCTCTTCATAATCATCTTATCAATCATGAAATTAATACAAGTTAAAATCACACACAATAAATATTAAAAGTTAAAAACATTAAATAACTTACAATTCATTGGCCAATCTTTCCGCATCTTAGTTTTTTAAAAGATCCATCCTTCTTTGGTCAAATAAACTTCCAAATAACATGACAAATAAGAGGAGTAGTGGTGTTGTGTATTCTCATCTACATTAAAAAGTGAGGTTATTTAAATTTCATGGAAGGATTACAAAGTTTGTGTAAATGAAGTAAACAAATTTTACTTATCCATTCACGCTTCTCTTTCTTATATCCCAAACAACCCTAAAAGTGCTCGAGATCGAATTCATCTCTTCTCTCTTTTGCTCTTTTTGACAACTTTCTTTGCTCCTTACTAAGTTTGTATTTCACAAAGTCCCTCCATTGGTCTAAACCAATAGAAGTGTAGTTTTTAATTACTTTTACTGGGAGCTTGAAAACATTGAGGTCTTCTTCGTGGCATTTAATGAAAGTCTTCTTTAAGTTGTGGCAAAAGTCCCTCACCAGCTTACGAGTGCTTGTCATCAACTTCTTCCTCGTAGTCCTAGGACCGATGAAGGATGCAACAATACCTTGCCAAATACGTTCCACATTGTCCACATTCTTCTTATCTCTCTAATTCTTTGTTGTCATGGGAACATACTCTTAAAATAAAACTCCAATATAACTTTAGAGCTCATTGCCCACTTTCCCATTACTTTGATCCTTTTAATCAAATTTAACTTGTATTTTTATACATTTCAACCTTAACCTTGAAACATTTTTCATCAAGGTTGCTCTTGTTTTTCTATCCATATCCAAAATAAATTGCTCCCTTTGTTAGAGCTCATAACCATCTTCTTGTCCAATCATTTCCTCCTCCATATCAATGAATTCGTTATCCAACATGTTGAATTCTTAAGCAATAACAATATTCATTAAAATCACACACCAACGTAGTAACACATATGAAAATTGACACACACTAACGTACCAAAATTAATAACACTAAAACTAAAACTAACAAAAAAAAAAATAAAACTAATAACACTAAATTAGCATACAAACAATTTAGTTCAAACTAATAAAAATAAAGAATTAATAAAAATAACTTAAAACTAAACACATAAAACCAACGAATAAAACTAATATATAATACTAACATATAAAACTAAAACTAAAATATATATTAAAAACAAACATATAAACCAACATATAAAACTAAAACTAACAAATAAAACCCAATAAGATTAAAACTAAAACTTATGAAACTAAACTAATAACGCTAAAAAATAAAAACTAATGACCCTAAATTAACATAGAAACAATTTCTAAATATAAAAACTTAAATATATAAAACCTAATTATTAACTAAACAACTATTGAAGAAAATCTATTAAATAAATATCAACAAAAAGAAAACAAACTAAAAATGAAGAACCGGCGACAACGGCTATGATGACAACAAGAGGCAATGGGGATGAAGCAGCGAGGACGATGGACTATAAGGTGTGACGAGAGGCAACAACGACGACAATGGTACTTTGAGAAGCGAGGAGACTTGAACGCAATGAAGAGGCAATCGAGAGGCGATGATGATGTCAACGGTGACGCTGAGAGAAAGAGAGAAATATCAAATGCACAGGAGAGAGAGGGGTGTTGTTTTAAGGGGGAACTTAATAAATACTTTAGACAATGGTTTATATAAAACCAACGTAATATCTTAACATTAGACAATACAAAATGTCGTCTAAAGTGCCGAAAACACAGATGTTTACAGTGACGGTTTCAAAGCAAACTGCCATTTAATTAAGACAATGTAAAGCAACATTTGTTGTAGTGTTAGTAGAATCCTATTTATAGAACTGCGCTTTTTGATTTACTTAGTATGGATTCAAAAATCTAATTCTATCCCTTATATTTTAAAGGCATAATTTAGTAGGTAGCTAGAAATCATTACAACAAACAGGGTTATTTTGTCATTACAAAAACCTAAACATTGTCGTAAATAAATCCTTTGCGTCAACATGTCCTTGCAAATAGTTAGTGGCAAAAAACTTTATTTGCAATGATAGCGTGTTGTCGCAATTGTAAACGTTACTGCAATTAAATTGTTGGTTGCTTCATTGGGCTAAAGTGGATTCAAATTTTTGCAACAACAATTTCAAAACATGTCATCGCAAATGCTTGTTCATATGCTGACGTGGGATATTCTTTTATTTATAATATTGTAATGAATTTATTTTTAATCATTTTATTTAATTCTTAATTTGTTATTTTTGTTAATAGTAAAATTTATTAATTTTACTAATAAATTTTACTACTATATATTTAGATTACAATAATGAAAATTAATTAATATTAAAAAATACAAATGATAATAAATTGTTTTATTAATAGAACAAAACCAAACATAATGTATAAAAATATTAAATAGAGTAGAAAAATGAAAACAAAATATGATAAAATCTCCCAAATTTCTAGCATCACTAACATCATCATTGTTGCCATCAACAGCATTTGGAGGAGGCGGAGAACTTGGAGGTACATAAGGTTGAGAACAAGTTACAGGCAGGAATTGGCCATTAGGGTACTGGGCCAGCAACTCCATCATCTTCTTCTGGTTCTCGTACATTTGTAAGTTTTGCTCGTATGATCTTTGCAAATTTTCTTCCATGTGTGGGTTAACACGCGCCAAAGATATTCAATCTGACTAGGAGCCAAAGGATGAAGAAGTCCTAGAGTAAATCTTCTTCAGGAGTGTGGGGCCTACTATAGTCTTGTGTCCTCTACGTATACCCTCATACTCTAAATTTTACTCTTCGTTAAGAGTTTGCAAAGATAAATCGGAAGTAGACTATATTCTCTAGGTGAATCTCTTCCCCTCCATCTGATTCTATATAAACAAAAGTAAATATATGTTATGAATATACATACTAATTTGAACAAGATAAGATAATATAAAAAATAAAAATACTTACAAAAGTCTTCTTTGCTCAGGGGTTGACCTAGGTGACCCTATGACGATGCATGCTACCCTAGGTGTCTATGACAAACATCAAATGTTGAATCATCGTATTGGCCTGTCTGATAATTTGAATTTGTTAGAATTATATATTCAATTATCAAAGTTAACTTTTACTATAAATAGTAATTAAAAAGTCTTGCTGACCTTTTTGTCACGATGTTATAAGTGAGATATTCGGCCATGTAAACTTGACCACTTCTGGTTGTCATGATTATTTTAATTTGTTTTTTATAATTACATTTAGCATTAGCAAAATTGAATTTAGTATATGTAGTACATCGCCAACTTAGTAGATGTACAATTACTTGAAACTTAGCGGACATGAACTATTGTAGAAATTTCGAATACGCAAGTGCAAGTAATCGTAACAAGTAATAAAGTAATGAGTTAAAGTATAGTTCTTACGAGGATTGTGTTAATTTTGATTAATTACTAGAATTGGTTTGGCTCTAGAATCATTTGAACAATAAAAAGCTAAACTTTAAAATGAAAGAAAATAAATCTAACAAGAGAATTTAAAGAAAATAGAAAAAAAAATCCTAAAAATGTTGGAATTATGATTTCACTAAATTAATCCGATCTTATTTAATTAAACATATTATTGTGATATCCTAATACTATGTTGATGGTCGAATTTCCTATCGTATTCAATGCTCTCTCTACATAAGCATAAAAACGCACTATATCTCTATGTAAACTAATTATGCCTAAATTCATTATGAACTGTGGTAATTCTTATTAGGACCATACAAACCATATAAGTATATCTCTATCGTATATGTAATTTATGGTAATCTATATATGTTCCTCAATCACAAATCTTCTTTCGGTTTCATCATGATTTATTTAATCATCTAACAAATGGCCAACTAATTAAAAGCATTAAGTACAATGTAAATAGTCAACATAATTATGAGTTTTACAATAATATTATTAAACTTAATAAAATGTTCATAACTTAAGTTACATCATAATCCCAACAACAATAAAACTAAAACATGATAATAAAAGCACATCATAAAAATATTAAAATAAACATTGATATATTACAAAAGATAGAGTTAAGAAAGAACCTGGATATTTTACAAGTGGTGAGCCCTCCTTCTGTACTCACAACACTCAAAACAAAAGAAAATATATTTTTTTCTTTTTTCCCGTTTAGAGCATTCTTCCTAAAGATAGGAGAAGAGAGCTACTAGCTCTTTGTTTATTAGAGCTACTTAGCTCTGGATGATGGGATGCTCTAAAAAGCTTTGATATTACAATATAATACTCATTACCAATGGATGCATATTCTACATCAATTACAAAATGTGATATTATAATCACATGATTTGGGCATTAAGTCAGCAACCAAATGAAGAAAATGGAAACGCATGTAGAGTTGACCCTAAGGTTCAAGTCTCTTGCACTTTTGTTTCCTTTTTTGTCCCAAATTCTGACTTTCCCTACAAACAAGCCCAAAAACGTTAATTATTTTACAACATAAAAATACTAAAATTAAATAAATATTTTTACATACCTATTTAACACACAGCTAAATAAAAACCAAAACACACTTAAAAATTACTAAGAATAGATTTAAACATATAAACATACTAAAAACATAGTATTGAACATATCTTCACACAAAACAAATAAAAAAGGTGACAAAAACTCTAAAAAACTATCAAAATATCAAGTTAAAAGCATTCCAATTGTGTATAGAAAATCGACTTATCACGAACATATCATAGCAAGGGCCTCAATGATCGGGATTCCTAAGGTTCTTCGGGGGGTTGGCTCTACTATGCTCTTGTCTTTTGTCCCACCAAGTTGTTTGAAATAGTTGTGTAGGTGACTCTTCTGGTCCTTGCAGCACTTGGCTGCCTCTCTATGAACTATAGCACGAAGGATTCCTTCTTTGTAACTGTAATTAATGTTAGACCAATCCTGCAACACATTCATGTTAAGTAGTTTTGTTATTTTTAACTTTAGGGCAGCTTTATAACAATGACGTTGGATGAATACCAGAAGGTAATCCTATATGGATCTCTTATGCCGAGCATCTACATCTTTCCAGACATCGTGAAATGACTTACATATATCTCTAGTGTGAATGTTGATTGTACTTTTAAGCCAGGAATTAGGCTTTCCAAGTGCCTTCCAAGTGGCTCTTTTCTCGTTAAATTTGACTTTGATCTTTCCCTCCTTCGCCACAGTTGCCGTGATTGCATGACCCTTTGCCTTATATCGACCTATACATCATCAAAGTGTGGCATTCGGTGTTGTAAAAATCAATCAACATTTCTAAGACAATAAGGTTTAATGTCATATTTATTTATTATATAATATTGAATAAATAAATTTAACAATTTTGTAATTAGGTTTTAACATACATGATTGGCAATGCAAACAAAGTCTATATGGATTGGGTAGAGGCTGTGCTCCCTTAATGAGCTAACACAAGTAGTGACTGGACTAGACATGAATGCCTGTTAATAAATTAAAATAAATTTAATATTGTAACGCCCCCTTTCCGGACGTCACAGATGTCGTTACATTTATTCTTTAAAACATTAATTGTAGCAAACTATTGTAATTAATAACGTGCATTTGAAATCATAATTTGGAAAAGCATTCCCAGGATCTTTACATACATTTTTTTTTTTATATATACAAATACAATTTATAGGAAATTATAATCTTTCTTAATTAAAAACAATTTGCTTTTCCCATAGACATTGAATAAATAGTTTGCTAATATTATTTAAACTTAAATGGCCTTTGAAAAACAAAAGATAAAATTTTTTGAACATGTCTCGGCCGGCAGGCCAAACTTTCAACTTCGACAGGCCGAACTTAACCGGCAGGCCGAAGGTCACCCATCTGCAGGCCGTCCGAGGCCTTGCAAAATGGGGTTTTCAAAATCCACAAGATCGGCAGGCCGATGCTTGGCAACCGGCAGGCCGATTGGAAATCTTCGATAGTCCGACCAATATGGTCGGCAGGCCAAACCTTTTAAAAAAAAAATTTTGATAACAAGTTTTAAAACTTCAAATGCGGAAGAAAATTAATAAAATACATTAAACAAACATTCACAAAATTTATAAAATTATACTTAAATTATAAAACATATCCTTAA
>CAMOHE010037499.1:0-11069 GCA_946598075.1 Artocarpus hirsutus
TGCAGATGACAATTTGAGGACAAATCCTTTTTAAGAGGGGGAGAATGATGCAAGCAGTGGAGTTGTACAAGTTAGGAGCCATGTTCGTGATCCCTTAAGCGATTCAAGTAGTCCAATCACAAGATCTAAGGCCAAGCGATTCAAGGAAGCATTGAACGGGCTCATTCAACAAGTTTGTGACATGTCAAATAAATGGAGCCCCGGTATGGACCCAAATCAATCACAAGAGAGCCTAGTCACTATGATTAAGGTTCTAGAAGATTCACATTGATAATGGTGCATGATTCCAGTAAATTGTGGAGCAAACTTATAATTTCGAGAAACCTTCCTATTTTGGATCGACACATGAGTGCCATGTCATCAAGTTTGAGTCTCGTCATCAAATTATCTTCCTAATGTAATTTTAGTAATTTCTTAATTGCCAAACTCGGTTTTGTTAGGCAAGAAAACAAACCTGGATATTTTTCCTTTTTCTAGATTAGGTTAGGCGCATTTTAAGGGATAAAATTAGCTACTTTCCTTTTATGTTATTTCTATTAGATGACAGCTAGCAAAGTTAGATTTTAGGGGTTAATTTCGCATGGGAAAACATCAATTAAGGGATTTTCTAAGTCAACATTCGATTAGGGATTCTTTTGGGCTAAAAATCATTCCTATATAATTGTAAACACTTCGTTATTCTAATTTGAATAAATCAGATCATTATTCATGAATTTTGGTGAGATTCTTTTTGCGTTCTTCTTATTTTCTTAAGAGGACTCTTTGAACTTATCAAGATTAATCTTGTGGCGTTCAACAAATGGACTTATCATCTAGAATTTAAGTGTTCTTACAAATTCTAAGTGTAGCGTCTTCCTATCTATGGTTCTTGGTTCGTGTCTCTCTAGATTACGGGTCAAGGCTCAACAAACGTGTGTCTTAAGGGATTAAGGGTTCGATTCTAGATTTGGTGTCGGGTCTTGTCGCGTTAGTCGACGGGGTTCATATCTACTTTTTCCCCATCCCTACCCCAACCTTCAAATCTTATCCCCAATGGCTTCTCTTTTCATGATGGAGACCCTACGGGTTCCTATTCCTATAGGAAATATTTTTATCCATACTTTATTATCCACTTTATTAGTTCAATCATACCATGTTCTTGATTAATTTTCTACCTTCTCTTGTTAAAAACATACACTAATGGCAATTCTAAAGGGACATTCTTTCATGAGAGAACACTAATTGGTAGTGAAGGTCAGAATAATAATGTTTCTTTTTTATTTTTTATTTTTAGAGGGTTATTAATACTAATGGTTTATAAACTTTAGGGTTTCCCTCACTTTGCCCCATAAACTTTAAAAATCACCGCTTTGCTTTTTAAACTTTGAAAACTTCTCACTTTCTACAAAAAATCACTATTTTATCTATAAACTTTCGAAATTCCTCACTTTGTCTCCTAAATTTATAATTTTCTATTGAAATAGATAGAATTAAACATATGTGATTTGTACATAGGTCACCTATAAGGGAAAAGTGAGACAGGTTTTGTTTCAAGTTTATACTCTCATTTAAAATTTTTTTATTTGCTTTTGTTTAAGAAAGGTCTGTATATATTTTTCTTCTCGATATTTTTTGTTGATATCTCTTCATCTTTGATGCGTAATGCATCTTCTTTAGTATTCATATTCAGATATTAATGAATAATATCGACTCATTAAACGAGTTATACATTAAAAATGAAAAGAAAAATGTAGGCAAACTCTTCATAAATGAGAGTTTAGATTAAAAAAAACAAAGGCTTCAAATAAGAGTGTAAATCCGAAACAAAACCAAAGAGTGATAAAATCTCATTTATATCCTTACAAGTGACCTATGTGCGAATCATATAGGCTTAATTTCATCTATTTAAATAGAAAATCAAAAATTTAGAAGATAAAGTGAGGAGCTTTGAAAGTTCAGGGGCAAAATTGTAAATTTTTAGATTCAAGGGATAAAATAAGGATTTCTAAAAGTTCAAATAGTAAAGTGGTAATTTTAAAGTTTAAGAGGCAAAAAAAAAAAATAGTAAAGTTTTGAGGCCAATAGTATTAATAACTTTTTTTTAAAATGGAGTTTTTACCTACAGTATCTAAAACATAAATATGCTGATTTAAAAAACCCTCAGAAATATTTCGTCCATACTAGCATAAAATTTCCCACTTAAGTGTTTGTACTTGCAATAGGTCATTCTTTGCGTTTTCTTTCTTTTTTTTTCTTTTCTATTTTTATTCAACGTTCTTAAGCTTTTATTCGTCATAATTGCGGCAGTCATAACTGTCCATTTTCTGCTATTAATATGGATGTGGACCTAGCTAGGTCAACTAAATGTGAAAGTCCCACATTTGTCAATGGCTGGACAGTTTTCACACTCTACTCTGTCCCCAATAGAACATGTAAAAATACCTCTAATTGGACAGTTTTATAATTGAAGAATCAAAAGATAAGATCAAAAAAATCATTCAATTTAATAGAATATGATAATGATCTAACAAAAAGTGTTACTTTTGTTTCATACCCCATCAGTTGCCAAGATCACAAATTCATCATTTTTTGTAAGCCTTCTGTAAGAAACATCCGGGATTGAGATAAGGCCATAATCTTTGAGGCAGAAGTCTCCAAAAGCCCTTGCCATAGCCAGACCAGGGCAGTCATCCTCAGGCATCCATACTCTGAACACATCCGGCTCTTCATCGGCTGCAAGAACTCTGCCTTTGCATCTCTTAATTCTCTCAGCCTCACCTAATTATATATATATTAGTACAAAAAAAAAAATCTCAGTGCAAAAAATATACATATATATTATTATAGAGATAAATGACCTTTTTAAAAGTACTTTTAAAATAAATAATTATAACTTTTTAAAATTGGGTAAATGACCGCTTATCAATGATAAATTTAAGTTTATCTAATAAATTTATCTTGATCAGTAAGAAACTCAAGTTGATTTAGTTTAACATTAATAAACCTGAAGAATTTATCAGATGAATGCAATTTATAACTGATAAACAATCATTTGCTTATTTTAAAAAAATTATGATCTTTTATTTTAAAGAGGTCATTAAAAAAAGCCACCTAATCAATTTTTCTAATAAAAAATAATAATTTGACTGAATAATATTGACGTTGAAAAACAAACCCACTTGCAATTTCTGGTTTCAAGTCAACTGTGAGCTGAATAGGTACGAGCTGATTCTTGTCCCTTCTGGTGCATAAAATAGCACGAGAATCCCCCAAGTTGGCAATTATCATATTATCTCCCTGCCACAAGAAAGAGAAAGATAAAAAAATAGAATAAAAAATAAAATAACACTTGGATAAATTATAGGATCCTCATTTGGAATAATAATTTATTATACTTTAATCTTATACAATACTTTCTTATTATGACTATTTTATCTAATTTTGTTTTATCAAACGCGGGACAGAGCTACTAATGATTCAATGATTCAATGGATTGTAGCTTTTATCATTTAATTTCATTGTTTCAGTGTAAAATTAAATGAACTAAGTTCCTTTTTTCTTTTTGAAAGGATCATAAAGGAATGTTAGCATGCAATATACATTTTTCTTAGCCAAAAAAAATTAAGCATGTAACTTACATAGTACTCTTTAATAAGGGGCGAGTCCAATCCCAGAAATTAGCATGTATTTAACTCAAAATAAAAAGCAACTTTTTTCGCACATTAAACTAAATAAAGTTATTCTAGCAGAAAAAGAATTAACTAAAGTTATTTTATCGGTTTGATCAGTCAAATTAATGTCCTACGATTTTAAACATTTTGCATTAAGCATTTGCTATTCATCGCTTCTACGTTATAATCACTGTAATAAATAAGTATGAATTAACTTTTAAAACTTCCTATTAATTAGGGTAATAATTCCTTAAAAAAATTAAGGTAATAATTAAGAGTATATTTAGAAACGAAGTTTCAACTATTATAGTGTATAATTCTCACATGCTATATTTAAGTTCTAACTTTAAGTTCTAACTTGTTCCCACTTGCGATAAATATATCAATTCAATTATCTTTAAGGTATTTTTCACTGGAGGGCTGAATTTGAGAATTACCTGTTTAACCACAGTTACAGCTGTAGAACCACTGCAGAAGCTATCAATGGTAGAATCCAAGCTAAGTTCCTGATCCATTTCTTTGAAAGACTTGATGAAACAAGCTTCCCATGAAGAAAGCGACAAAAGGCGAAAACCATTGTCGTCGTTTTGGCCGTCTTCGTTGTCATCCTCTGAACTGACATTCTCGTCGTAATCATCGCGTAATAAGTCTTTATCATCCACATGATCATGAACAACATCGCCATACTTACAGCTATTCAACTTTGACAGTTCAATGGCTTTGGAAAGCTTGGCGGGCAAATTGTCACGCACATGGCTTGCAACCTTGTGACCACAGGGACCATGACCGTCAAATACACCGCAAAACAGCATATCTTTCTCACCCGCAATGCTCTGAAATGTAATTAATAAGCAACTAAAATATAATAGTTGCATGCATTGAATTGCATGTATAAAGAAAACTGACAGCTAAGGCCAGGAGAGACTACTTTAAGGATATTGTTCATATATCATTTGCCAGCAAATTAGTCAAATAAATATTGCAAATAAAAAAAAGATATATAACAGAATAAAGTATAAATATGATGTTTTACCTGCAGAAACTACACAAGGAAATAAAGATTTTGTGTTTTGATGTTAATAATATTATGTCAAATCAACAAATTCTCATATATTCACAAAGGCCACCAATAAGAGATAAAATGGGTCCGAAATTAACCACATAATTAAAAATTTTATTAAACAGAATTTTAATTTTGCTAGTGAGTTAAATAGAGTTTTAATTGAATCTGCATCAACTTTTAATAAAATCATATAAAAAACGTGTAATCAGATTATCATTAGATCGGCAAGTCGAATTGTCAGATCGGCCTATCAAACTTACTCCATCGACAATTGAACTAACAGATTGGCTTGCCAAACTTGTGTTAATATGATCCCTAGGTATTTTTTATTTTTCACCTGAGATTTTTTGGCTAGAGCCCTAGTTTTAATTCAAATAACCCAATAGAGAAGTTATCTAATTAAAATAGTCATATCTAGATAATCTCATAGTAAATAAAATATTCCCGATATTTCAACAAGTTTATCTTGAATTAATTTACAAAATGAATTCAATTGATAAACAGACATGAATTATCTGATCTTATCGAATTTTAGCCAATCTACTAATTTAAACATAAGTCACCAATTTATTAGAAAAATGCGTTGCATCGTTACATGATTTATTATGAGCTAGCATAGGGGACCTGATGGACCTATATAGATCAAGAGCCGATAATTATAAAATATAATATCCCATATATACATTTTATAATTATTAACTCTAACGCTACTCCACTAAAAGCTTAGAGCTGCACTCTCAAACTATATAAAATTACGAAGCTCTAAATTAGTTAAGTATCCATGACATATTATAATATGTTATATCCCCATAGGATATTCATAATTGGCTTAAGGATGAATCCCATCTTATATTTTAAATTATTTTTATCTTACATTCTATTATCTACCATTGGAAAACTTACTATCCAAAGATAGTATACCATTCGATTATACCTATGCATCCAAATGGTTGAGCGCTCTAGTTTTTCAATTACAGGATAACACATATAAGAGAACTCCATCAATAGAGCTATGGATTCCAAATCTATGAATAACAAGTCTATGTTATCAAGAGTCATGTTTCCAACATACCAGTATATGTACCATCACAATGTCAAGATATCACCCTTTGATACATCAAAAGACATAAGACAAGATAATGAGTCCAGTAGTCATTTTAGGATTAAGATACAACACATATGATTGTCTAAAGTGAATTGATTTGCATAGATGGAATTATTAATTTAAATCAATTCCACTTTATGTCCCAATCCAATACATCTTCTCCTATGACAATGTACCAATGTTTCTACTTATGGAGTCCAACTCTGATGGCCAAGACAAGCCATCTCTCATCAGGGATGTAGACAACATAACAATCTTAGCATAAATAAAGCACCTAACTTTGTTCCCTCGATTGCGGATCTTATGATCTAGACCATCACCTCTAGAATCATGTCTTCCGCATAATCTATCTATCATATGCTTGATTCTTAAAGGTTTAGACTGATAATCATAGACTTTTGTTTACTTAACATACATGAAACAAATATGAACATAAAGAGGATAACATTTAGTTTACGACAATAATCAAATTCTTTATTGATAAAATGTCTCCAAAAACATATCACAACATTTTACTCCTTAGGGCATACATGTCTAATAATCTTTCACTTGCACTAAATGAGTAAATATAACATGTCATGCATCCCCATAGCTTCCACATGCCTCTCAAAAACCCTTGCAATTAGTGTCGTCATGAATGGATCAGCTAAATTATCCTTAGATGCGATTTTGCATATAGCAACATGCCTGCCCTTAACGAAGTCCTTTATCACCTGATATTTTCGATGAATATCTTACTCTTCTTGTGAAATCTTAGTTTCTTAGCATTAGCTATCGTTGCAGTATTATCACAATGTAGCAAGACCACCTTATCCATGCTAGGAACTATCTCAAAATCCCCAAGGAACTTGTGGAGCCACACTGCTTCTTTTGAAGCATCACTAGCTGCCACACATTCAGCTTCTATTGTCGAATCTGAAGTGTAATCTTGCTTGACACTTCTCCAAACAATGGCACTGCCGCCTAGAGTAAACACAAAACCAAAAGTCGATCTCCTTAAATCTAGACAGGATTGAAAATCTGAATCAGTATATCCTAGAGGTGTTAAATCCTCACCCAAGTACACAAACATGTAACCTTAAGTCCTTTTCAGGTACTTGAAAATATACTTGATTACAACCTAGTGGTTCGGTCTTGGATCTGACTAAAACTAACTTACTATCTCGACAACATAACAAATATCTAGTCGTGTGTAAAGCATGAGATACATGAGACTACTCACTACCAAATCATAAGGCACATTTTTCATGTATTCTCTTTCTTCATTAGACTTTGGCGAGTCTTTCTTTCTTGGAATCCTGCATTGCAAACCTCTTGAGAATTTTATCTATGTAAGATGTTTGGGACAAAGCTATCATTTTGTTCTTTCTATCCTAAAAGATCTGGAGACTAAGAACATAATTAGCTTCACCCAAGTCTTTCATCCAAACTACTTGGTCAACCATAATTTGATTGATGACAATGCCTCAACATCATTACCAATTAGCAGAATGTCATCTACATAGAGCAGTAGAAAAACCACCTTCCTATCCTTAACGTGTTTGTAAACACATAGTTAGTCCACATTTTGTTCAAACCCACAAGTCTTAATCTCCTAATCAAATCTTATGTTCCTAGAATGAGAAGCCTACTTAAGCCCATAAATTGACTTTAGCAGCTTGCAAACCTTCCCCTCATGATCCGTAGTCTTAAACCTGTCTGGCTATACCACATATATGGACTCATTAAGATAGTCATTCAAAAAGGCCGTCTTGACATCCGTTTGTCAAATCTCATAGTCAAGAGCAGTAACTATAGACAAGAGAATACGGATGGACTTAAGCATGGTTACAGGCGAAAAGTTTTCCTCATAATCGATTCCTTCCTTTTGCGTGTATCCTTTAGCTACCAGTCTAGCCTTATAGGTTTTGACTTTTTCATCTGATCCTCTTTTTTTCTTGTAGATCTATTTACTCCTTTTGGGTTTTACCCCTTCAAAAAGATCTACAAGTACCCAGACCCAATTAGTCTCCATAGACTTTATCTCAGTGTTCATGGCTTTTGTCTAAAGTTTTGAATCGACATCCTCCATTGTTTCTTCGTAAGTATAAGTATCCTTGATTTGTTCATCTGGTTCAGTCAAAAAAGCCTCACCATTGAACATATACCTCTCAGGTTGATGCCCAATCCTCCCACTATGTCGAAGCCCCTTAGGTTGTTGTTTAGTTGGTTTTTTTACATTGATTGGATTGGTTTCTACAGGAACCTCCGGAGTGATCAAATCACTCCTCAACTTTCCTTAAGGAATGTTACATTTGTTGAAACCACCACTTTATTTTCCTTTCGGTTATAGCAATAACCCCCTTTTTAGTCCCTTTTGGGTATCCTACAAATACATAAATTTTTGAACGTGCTTCTAACTTATTCGCTTCCTGATACAAACATGAGCCAGACATCTCCATATACGAATATAGTTTAAGGATGTCTTCTTCCTTGTCCACAACTCGTGAGGAGTTTTAGGAACTGATTTTGAAGGCACATTATTCAAAAGATAACATGCGGTTTGTAGTGAATATCCTTAAAAAGATAAAGGTAATAATGAATAACTTATCATGGACCTAACCATGTCCAACAAAGTCTTATTCCTTCTCTTAGCTACATTATTCTGCTACAAAGTGCCCGGCGTAGTCAAATAGGATAAAATCCCATTCTCTATTAAATGTTCTAAGAACTTGTTAGAGAGGTATTCACTACCTCGATTGGATCAAAGTGTCGTTATGAGTTTACCTAATTGCTTTTCCACTTCACCCTAAAACTCTCTGAACTTGCCAAAAGTTTCGCTTTTGTAATGCATTAAGTAGACATACCCATACCTTTAGTAATCATCAATAAAAGTAACAAGGTACTTATACTTTTCTCATGCCCAGATGTTCATGGGACCACAAACATTACCATGCACAAGTTATAGAACCCCTTCAGTCCTATTAACCATAGACCCAAATAGTCTTTTTATCATTTTGCCCTCCAAACAAGATTCACATTGTGGTATAGATTGCACATTTAAGTGACTTAAAGGTCCATCCTTTACTAATCTTTGAATCCTATTAAGGCTAATATGACCTAATCATAAATGCCAAAGATAAGTCTTATTAGAGTGAGAAGTCTTAAGTCTTTTAGAGTTATTATCATTAACCTTAGTGTTAAGCAGTAAGTCCATCTTAGGCTTGATAAAATATAGATTGTTTTGCATCCATCCATCACAAATAAAAGAATTGTTTTTGTGAATCACCACTTTATTGTTAAAAGAAACTGAGTAAGAATCTTTAAATAAACAAGCTACAGATATTAAATTCCTTTTAAGTCTAGAAGCATAAAAGCAATCTCACAAAACTAAAATCTAATAATTATTAAAATAAAGATGGACGTTTCCCACTACTTCAGCCAATACAAAAGATCCATCGCCCATTCAAAGCATGATGCCTTCATGCAGTAGATTTCTCATTTCTTTGAACCCCTATAGAGAAACACAAGCATGATTAGTTGCTCCAGAATCTATGACGCAAGTGTCACTTGATTCCTTAACCAAACAAGTTTAAATAACTAGAAGATCACACTTTCCTCCTTGAGAAAGGAAGTCCTTGCAATTCTTCTTTAAGTGCCCGACCTTCCCATAATAAAAGCACTTAAGCTTCTTTAGCTTGTTCTTTTTCTTCTTCTTATTCTTGCTCTTTGCAAGAATAGAAGATTTTCTGTTCTTAGCCTTTTGCTTCCTTCTATTCCCAAGGTTAGGATTGGAATCAGATGTAGTCGCGAATTTAGCCTCGCCACTCGCAGGAGTTTCCTTGATTAGATTTTTGAACTTCTATAACTACTTCATCAGCTCTGTTAAGGCCACATCTTGTCTATTGCTCAAATTGTATGAAGCTCTAAACAAGATGAACTCCTTTGATAGAGTCTCAAAAACCATAGTTATGTGTGATGCAGCATCGATATCAGTTCTATGGGCTTGAGCCTCAGCGAGGTAACCCATGACTAACATTATATGTTCCTTCATAGGAGTCCTCGGTTTTTGTTTGCAGTTTAAAAGTTTCCAAAGTGCCCCTTGCTGTTTTGTTATGGCTTGGCCTCCAAACATATCTTCAAGATTATCCATGATTTACTTCGTAGTCTCATGATCTTCATGTTGAGCATGCTACATGTTATTCATGCTAGTCATAATGTAATAACGGGCCTGATCGTCAATATCTTTCTAGTAATCATATGCTTAGATTTGCTCATTAGTGGATTCCCTAATAAGTTTAAGAGCACAAATTTTAGTTTCTCAAAGGAAACGACGATGTTCAGGTTCCTCTTCCAATTATTGTTATTCTCACCAGTTAATTGGTTTTTATCAAGTATCGAAGATAAAGCATTTTTAGACATTTTAATCTACAATAAAGATCATATTCCAAATATAAGCAAACATTCCATAACAATTTAGTAAGATAACACAATCAAGTAAACAAGCAATTGTGTTTATGTGTTAAAACCTTGAAACAAATCACAACCTTATAACGATAATTCCTAACTCAGAATTCAACAAGCCACCTAGGGGAAGCTTGCTAAATTCAATTAGGAACACGGATCATTTTCGATTAATATATACCATCCAAGATCCGTCTGATCTAGCATATCTTAATAATCATTTTCTTTGGCCATTAATTTTATTAACAAGGCTCCTAGGGAAGATTAATAATAAAATTAACTTGGGTGTATGATCATCGTTTCAACTATTTTATCCATGATCTCTAATCACCACTTAGGGATGTGCAACAATAGATCATGTTAAAATAAATAACCCTTTCAGAGATCCATTCCGGTACATGATGAAATCCCTTCATAGGGTTCGAGACCACCATGTACTATCTATGGACCAAAGATCACTAGTACAAAATGTGGATTCTACAATGGTTTATAACCGTCGTGAAAAAATTTTACGACGGTTAAAAAAACGTCATGGAAACCTCTGTTGTGGAATAAGATCGACTTTTTACGACGGTTTTTTACCGTCATGTAATAGAATAATTGACGCACGAGATTGGTTGAAGTGTTATTTTCCACGACGGTTTTTGTTATTTTCCATGACGATTTTGGTGAAAAACCGTCGTGGAAGGCTGAGCTTCCACGACGGTTTTTCATCAAAACCATCGTGGAAGTCTAAGCTTCCACGACGATTTTCTACAAAAACTATCGTGGAAGCTCAGCCTTCCACGACGGTTTTTCATCAAAACCG
>CAMOHE010037500.1:0-10486 GCA_946598075.1 Artocarpus hirsutus
CTGACTAAAAATGGGCTCATGTGCGTGGATAATGGAAAGCAATAAGGGTGGTCATCAATTCTCTCACAAATACCATATTTTGAAATCGTAAAACGGGAAAACTTATCCATTAATTCAAATAAATGAAAAGTCAAATGTTTATCACCAAAATTAAAGAAATCAATCCATAAATATGCTATTTAAGCAGAATAAAACGTCCATAAATAAATTCCATCTTATCACAATTTTGTAAAAATTTCTGCTGACTACTTGTCAGCTGTCATCGGCCTGCCGATCTTAGAAGTTCGGCCTGCCGATCTCAGAAGTCCGGCCTACTGATGGCACACCATCGGCTTGCCGTTCTGAGGACATCATTTCGGCCTGCCGAACTGAATTGTCTGGCCTGCCAAACTGCCTTAACACTCAAAAATCATTCATAACATATAATTGCCCATAAAAATATAATTAACACATAACATTAATGACATGAACATTTGAGCACATCAATTCCACGCGAGCATCACCTGTCATAACACTTAAAATAAAATGGTTAGCACCATTTATCATATATCATAGCACATCATGAGTATATCACTTATCATCATCATAAACATATCATAACCTCGTCATTAACATAACATTATCCGTTACATCAAATTAGGCGGGCGTTACAAATTATAACTCCCAAAATAATTGAGAATATATAACAAAACATGCATGAGCTGGTTATGCTTATTTATGATCATATTTTATGAAAACTAATGAGGCCAAGTAGTCGTATCAGTTACACATGATCATTTGGAAGTTAGGGTTTATAAGGCCCCCAATAATACGTAATCTAAATTATCTTTATTGTAATATAAGCCTCCTCGTAGATCAAAAGGTTGGTACGACACTCAATTTAACTTAATCTTTTAGGTTTCGCTGGTCTTAAATTAATGTTTATGCGGTATGATATGGCATCACATATTATAATATAACATAAATATGTGTTTATGATTTTATAAAACATGTAAAATATTTTATTTGAAAACTATTTGTGTGTGTGTGTATATATATATATATATATATATATTATAGGTGAGATTCCTACTTACATGATTTCTAGCAATAGAAATCACTAACTCATCAAAATTTCCTATCCTCTACTCTTAGAATTTGAAAGAGAATACCTATTGAAAGTGTCACTTAGCTTCTCTTATACTATTAAACTTAGCATACTAATAAAGCAATCAAATCCTTTCCTAACATATATTTTCCTTTGTTTAAAAAATCGTAATAATACCGTATTTATTACAATGATTTATTGATTTAATTTTCATAATTTAGTTTTCCTTTATTGCCTTTACTAATTGTGTTAGAGTCGCTTAATTGACTAATTAATCATCTTATCTTTTTGTTAGCATTGTTGGGCTCGTAAATCAAAGCCCACTAATATCTAGGCATGTCTATGGCATTCTAAATGCTAAACGATTGAAACTTTCATTTGAGCATGGTTTTTTTGAGTTGGTATGGACATTGGACTCATATGCGGTATCGTAAAGCCAGGGCCTAGCTTATCGACTTCTATTATTCATTTTAAATTTTTTGATAACATTGAAACCTCCATAAATTGTATATGAAAAATAGTTTTGTAAACTTGACCGGTTAAATGATTTTTATAAATCTATTTTAAAGTTTGTTTTTCTCAAAAAAACTGCATTATGGCTGTTGCAACAATTGTTGCAATATCACATGAAATATCTAACTAAACAATCTCGAAAACCACCATAAATTGTCTTCTCATTGTTACAAAGACCTTAGAAATATATTAAACTGAGAGATTCGTCAAAACTAGGCCGTTTTGAAATCTACACTAGAGGTGTTGTACAAATATTTTGCAACACCTCTTGTAACACTTAACTGAAATATCTTCAAAACGGCCTTAGACTGCACTACAGCTGCAATGATAGCCTTGGGAAATAATAAAATACGTATTTCAACTTCGGGAATATAAAACTGGACAATTTTGAAATCTATATTACAGGTGTACCTCTTGCAACACATAATGAAAATAATTCCATAATGACTACATATTACACTACATTGCTCTGGCAGCCTTGTGACACTAAAAATAAGTATTTCAATTTTAGGAATTGAAAACCAATTAGTTTTAAAAATGTATTATGGGTGTCGTATAGATGTATTGCAACACCTTCTACAACACTTAACGGGACAACAAAAAAGCCAGAAACATCATTTGGAGTTGAGATCTCATTTATTACATAAAATTATTTAGGTTGCTGTGACTTAGAAATTCTCAAGTTTAAAAATACATTAAAATCGATCTTTAAAATGTTATTTTTAAAGTCAAAGGGAGTGAAAAATCCTTTTAAAAAACAAAAAATAATCTAGATCTAAACTCTTTTATACTGAACATGCATAATATTAAAACTATATAAATAGAAACCCACAATAAACATAACATAAGAATAAATAAAACTTATTACATACCACACCACTAGAATAAGATTATAGACTATTTTCTTAACTTTAAAAAGAGACGTTTAGATGTATACTTTTGAAGATATACTCCTTGAGGGATTCCACCAAAGTCTCCTCCTTAGATTTATTTTTGACTAGTGATTTTCTAGTAGGTGGAAGAGAAATTTTGAGAGAGATCAATACGAAAACTAGTTCTTTCTACAGAGGAATGGAAAAGAAAAGGAGAAAATGAACTAGTGTTGTGGAGGGAAAGAAAGAAAATGAACTATTGGTATGGAAGCACTTATTTATATGCAAAAGGTTAACCTTCTACTTAATTTCTAACTCAAGGTGTTTCATGGATATTAAAATGAGACCAAAAAAAAAAAACCTTAGTTACTTCCTTACTAATGTTGACGCCACAACACGAAAAAAAGCAAAAAAAAAAAAAATTTAATTGGTTACTTTTGCACCATGCTTTTCAACCTTACTTTTCACTATTCAAGTTACATCTTGTTTGTTTATCATAGCACTTTACCCACAAGATCCCATGAATTATGGAATGTAGATAAAGTTTCATTTGGCTGAGGGAAACTAATTGGCTACTAGGAGACTTTTGGTTCAGTCAGGTTTGCTCAACCCAGCCTAAGTCTAATCTGTGTATAAACTAACATTGACATAAGCTTAAATCATGTAATTAAATTAAATTGTTTTAAATTCTAAAATCATTCCTATATTGCACAAACATAAACTTGACATTTTTCTATGCTATATTTCAGTATTGACACATTCTTTAACAATGTCAATTTTCAAACTTGGATAGCATTTTTCACTGAAAATATTATTTGTGTTAACTTTGATTCTTAACTAATAGACAATTAAGGTTTTATTTTTACATTTCTCTCAGTAAACTACAAACATGGTACTATACTTGAAAATTCTTATAATTTAAATCCTCAAATTATTTAAGGATTGAAATTTCTTTCGTTTAAAATTGCTGTGGAATTATCAAATGAATTATTTGACCACAAAAGTTAATAAATTTTAACTTTAAATTTGTGCTATAGAATTTAGAATATTATATTATTTTCATAAATCATTCAATCACAAGAATTAAACATAATACTTTCTAGAAAAATCCTTAACTGAAATATGTAAATTACATTATTTAATTCTAGGATTTTCTCAATCATTACATTTGATACATGTAATTTTTTTTTATATCTTTATCATATTATTAGTAAGATGAAAGTCTTGTTTGGCATGGAGCAGGTCGGACCATTATTTCAATTATACATAGTGTAAAGCTCTCACATGCTATAGTAAAAAGAAAAAAGTTGCTACAGTATAAAGCTCTTACATGCTACAGTAAAAACAATTCTAACCAATAGTTTCCACCACTATGCCAAATACTTAAGAAATTTAATTTTTAAAAAAAGATAAGTTAAATTTTAAATGTTAGTATATAAGTATTGGATAACTATGCATTTTAATAAGAAGCTATGCATTATGATTTTATATACGTATATATAATATAAATATGTATGTATATTTGTATGTTATATTAGATAATCATAATTATAAAGCGCATGCATATATTGTAATAACCTTACCTTACATGGCTATTATTTAACTATATAATCATAACTTAGACATACTTTAAACGTAAGGTACTTAAATTATGGAAAAAATTTTTAAATGAAATAATAAGTATTTCTTAAATAATTCTTCTAAAGAAATAAAAATTAATTCTTAAAACTTAATTTCTTTAAAGTTGATATAACAACAATTTCTAAAACGTAATAATAATAATTTTATTGAACTTTTCTTTTTAATACATTTCTTAATTGAAATTAAGAAACGCTTCTAATTTAAAACATTTCTAAATTAATATATTTTCTTTTAAAACATAAAAATAATTACTTAAAACTATTTCTTTTGAACTCCCCTTTTTAAAATTCAAATAAATTTCATAAATTAAAAGTGCATAAAATTTTGTGAATTAAAAATATATAGAATTTCGTAGACTAAAAATACATAAAATTTTATATGCTTAAAATGCAGAAATATATAAAATTTTGTAAACTAAGACTGTATGATTACAACCTCAGGTTTTAAACCATACTTGTGTACTTTCATTCACATATTAATATATATATATATATATATAATTTAGTAAAGTAAAAATGCACAAAATTTCATAAATTAAAAGTGCATAAAATTTTGTAAACTAAAAATACATAAAATTCTGTAAACTAAAAATACATGAAATTTATATACTTAAAATGCAAAAATATATCATTTTTATGTAAGCGGTATCTATTCCCATCTCTGTCATTTGTCCATCGCTCGTCATTGTCCATTAAATGTTGTTGGCCGATTCTTTCCCATAGCATGAACATGCTTAAATGACTTTTTGCTCAGCAAGTAGGAAATTAGACTCGCAAAACATAATTGAAAAACATTTAATAAAACATGCATGAACATTTTATGCTTGTTTATCAACTTGTTTTAGTGTTTAATTAGTTAAGATTTAGCATATCTCACTAAATAGGCCTAGGTATTTGTTCCAATTACTCGTGATCATTGGAAGTTTAGGGTTTGCAAGGTCCCTAATGACTCCGAGATCTTAAACTAAACTGGAAATAATACCTCTTCGTATGTCGAGAGGTTAGTACAATATCTTGAACTTATCTTGTCTTATTTATTCTACTTAACTTATTATGTGTATACAGTATGATATGTTACTGCATAGCAACACAAAATCATAAATCGTAAATCATAAACATGTTCAACAAAAGGTGAGTAAGCAATATAAGTAAATTCAATTTCAATTGAGTAAGCAGTATAAATAAATTCAATATACCTCACTTACTACACATGACATAATCATAACATAACAATACATGGCATGACTTAAACTTAACAAATCATACTCATATTGTAACACAACATAGCATAGCACGACATGACTTTAACATAATATAACATATCATACATAGCATAACATAACATTTCATTGATCATACATTTCATAATTTTTATGAATGCATATAAAACATTTTATTTAAAAATTATTTATACTGTAGATGAGATTTTTTACTTACTTGTATTTCGAGCTAACTAGGTTCAGTTGTATCTCAATAGTTCTATAATTGAAGATGCTTCCTCAAAAATAGTCTTAGTGGGACTGTGGATGGCTAAAAATGCTTCATGGAGATTTATCAATGCTAGAAATGTCATTCTGGACTCCATTACTTTGGTCTACGTCACCTCAATCTGTATGCAATTAGTATTAGATGACTTTCAATGGAGTGGAATTAGCTTGAATGGAAGATAGCATCACATTCGGAGCATTGAAATGAGTTAGGAGGTAGTCTTGCATCGTTGATCGAAGGCCAGGAGCACGAAGCATGAAGCCCAAGGCTTGTAAAAAACCGGCCACTTACAGTAGCACGTGGGGCACATGTGATGGCTCCAGTGACCAGATGGCAGCAATTCTTAGGCTCTTGATAGTTCTCAACCTCTTGAATTTGTTAGTGGCATCAATTTTACCCAACTCGCCCTCAATCAATGTAGACCTACTTTGAATTTTTGGCAAAATCTTCGGCTTGAAGTTTCATTTTTTGGCAATGCATTGGCCAAATTAGCTTGTGTATTTTGTTTCTTGGAGTCCTTTGAGTCTTTTAGTGTAGGCAATGTGTCTCACCATCATCAAAATAAGCAAACCTGACCCCCTAACTTGTGGCACACAATACGAATGTGGATCTTTAGCCATTGACTATGATTTCAAGCTATTGTTTAGGGCATTTTGATCCTCTTGGCCCTCTAAACTTGATCATTCCATCAATTCAAATCAACATTGTAGAGAATGGCAAAAATAGCAACTCTTATAGTAGTGGTATAGGCTACTTTAATCTTCGATAGGCGGTTGAGCAAAGGTGCAATTGGGTGAAGGGTTTTACTCCCCATTGTTGTTTGAATCAAATGAAGCCGGCGGTGTGCTTCACCACCACCTTAAACGGTGGAATTGACGACAATGCTATGGATGGTGATGGGCATCTACGATGAAGCTTTTCTGGCCAAAATCAAGGGATGGCACCTACTGGAGTTTGCAGATCTCATCGAGTTGAGTCCGTTGACAGCATAATTGCACGTATTAGTGCTCGAATAGTGAAGATATCACACCAAAAAGATAGTAGATTTTTACAACTTTGACCTGCGATTGTGGGCTGCTCCAGCAGAGTTGTAGTCGTCATGACATGTCTTTAGACTCAGCTCATCACGATATATCTATTGGTGCAAGAGGTGTCAAGAACAAAAGCCAGAATCCATACAGGAGTTGAAGGAGAGAGAGAGTAGAAAGAGTGGAAAAGTTGATTTTAATTGGTTGGAATTTTTTTGGTCACGCATTTATAGACACTGTAGTGGGTCTTTGAAGTCTAGACTGTTTCATGATTGGTTCGATTAAATTTGATCCGCAACTTTGAAGTTTCTATAAACATAGCTGTACTTTAAAATTGTAATATTCTTGGTCTTTCTTATTTAAAAAAGTAATTTCTAACTTTATTCTAAACTTACCAATATCTTTGTACAGTCATAAAATCATTTTTATGGTTCTAAACTTATTTTTTGAATTTCATGATTTAATTCAAAAAATAAAAGGCCTTGACATTTTTCTCCAAAATTGTTAACTAACTATTTTTACAACTATATATATATTTTAAAAATTAATATTCTGTATTTAAAACTTTGATCAAAACTTAAAGTTCAATTTCTTAATCAAAATGTTTTGTAAATTCTAAAACTTTAAAATGCTAACAAATAAATAAAATATATATTTTTAATTCAAATTTTCATATTTTAAACTTCTAATTTTATCATAAAAATAATAATCAAAGTTTATAAAAATTCTCGTAAACTAAATTGACTTAAATTTTTTTGTAAATTGAATTGACTCTCTATAAGTCAATTTAATTCAAATTTTGAACTTAGCACAATTCATGCTTTGTGGGTGTAACCGAAACTACTTATAATAAAAAGTCGTTCATGGGTACGTATCTGATCTATAGATGCTTTTGAACTTTCTTTAACTACAATATGGATTTCAAACACATCCATTCATGATATTTCATTGCCTTAAAAGCTTGTGCAATGTTTGTGAACTTTATTAACATTTATTATTATTATTATTATTATTATTATTATTATTATTATTATTATAAATTTCACATAATTACTTATATTTGTAAATAATTAACTGTGAATATACTGGATATTGTGAATTCTTGAATTTCTAATAATCCTTTAGAAAATTCTTGTCATGCCTTGTGATCTCATGAAAATTGAGATTGATCTTACATTCATGAGTATTATGCTCACCTTTTTTGAATTATGGTATTGAGCTATTGATCACTTGATCTAAACTGACATTGTGTAGGAATTCCATGTCGTTATGCTGAGTCAAAATTTTCTTTTTATCAGTTAATCTCAATTTAGATTTTCTAATTGTGATTCTTATAAAAGCCACCACTTTGACACATAAAATTATTGAATTATAAAAACTTAATTTAACACAATGAATAATTATTTTTAATTATTCAAGTGTACTATCATAACATCATATTTTGCTTTATTTGCTTTACGTTTCATACAAAGAGCACATAAATTTGTGCATTCATAACTTTATTTCTTACTAAATTCTTATAGCTATTAAGACTTTCAAAATACACATTAATTGAGAAAATTCAAAATCATAAATTGTGATTAAGTTGCAATTTAAACTTGTGAATTTATGGACATTAAAATTTCTAACTTTGAACTGAATCCTTACAATTCTATCGTAGTTCTTAAAACAACTTGTGAAAAATGAGCATGAAATATCAAATGCATGAATGCCAACAGGGAGTTTCATCACAACTAAAGACAAAGAGGAAACTGAGTTGATAACTTGTCCTGGGTCCATCATATGAGGAAACTGAGTTGGTTTAGTAAATAATCGAACTTTTATGACATTTTGCTTCCGAAGATCACATGAGGTTTATCCTACTGAGTGATCCCAAATGAAATCGATCCATTTAAAGCTCTCTAACAATGTGTTTGTTTGGAATGCATTGATCCAACTATTAATATATAAACCCAGAAAGGAGCTACAATTTATATATGTGGATGTAAAACAAGAATACGTGCCTGCCCTCCCAGAAATGCGAACATGCTTGAGACATACACATATTCTTATGTAGTAACGGAGATTTATTGGTAGGGGCCTAATTTTTTTAAATAAAATTGAATATTTTATTTTTTAAAATCTAAATTGTTGACCTAATAAAATATAGAAGACCATTACTTTAAGAAGTTGTAAGTTTAATTTATACACATACCTACCTGCAATATTAAAATTAAAACCACTATATAAAAAAGAAAGAAAAAAAGAAAGCTAGGGGGCCAGCCCCTGCCCTCCTTTTTTTCTCCATCATTGTTCTTATGATTTGATAATGACATGCATACAAGCTGTCAGATTATTTATTTATTCAATTTTCGTTCTTTTTTTTTTTAAATTCCTGATACATACAAGTTGAACCAGGATATTAACTACAGTTAACTCCTCGGAAAAAGAAGTACTACATTTAAGTACCTTCAAACTAGAGTGTTTCCTTCCAAAAATAAGATCTTATTAATTTGATTTATCTACACAGCGTGTCTGTGGAAAAGATACTCTAGTAGTCTCTCACATTTTTTATTTTTTTTTGGCTTCTGAAGACATTTTAGTTGTCGCTTCTAAGCTATCTTACTTGGAAGAGTAAAAAATATGTCAGAGAAGAATGCTATCTAATTAATTAACACCCATTTTGTTATGCTAGCTAGACAGAACTTCCAACTAAAGGGTGAAATTGAAATACAAAGACATATGATTATGGACTATTCTAAATTAAATTCTTAGCAGATTTGTGATTACCTCCATTTGATCCTCAAAGATGATTCATATTCATACTAGTACAAAAGTGGGAAATCATACATAAAGAAAGAGGAAAAGGCCCTGTTTTGACCATTGCATTTTTTTCTTTTTCTTTGATGGGAATTTCTTGTATAGTTTTTTGGGGAACTGATATGGTTAGTTTTAATGATGACATATGTCATAATTCACTAGTCATGTATTGGGGACTTTACAATAGAATCTGTAACTTGCTGTAGAGTGTTGGTACAACTTTTTTGATTTGCTCTTGATTCCCATGAACTAAGACCTATTTAAGTGAGAAAATTTGTTGATTTATTATTTTCTAATATGTATATGTGGAAACTTTCTTAATTATGGAAGAAACTGATGCTAAGTGTTGGACCATTGATTTTAGTCTATCTACTGAATTTCGGAGAGCAGAGATACCATATTATGATGGCTAAAAGTGACTGAATCTTCAATTATGCAAACGGACAAACACAGAAACATTCTACTATAAGAAACAAATATTATATAATATTTGCTAAGACACGTGAAATAAAAAATTAACTGGTCCTATTGAACATGTTGATCTGAGTTAACAAGCAAAAGTGGACAGTAACCAAAAGAAAAATGGACATACATAATTTCGGAGCACAATTTACTGTACTATTCAAACAACGTCCCTTATATTTCTCTTTCCGGGAGCCATGTTACACTCCACAAAGAAAAGAAAGGTAGCACACTATTGATATTGTCTGCTTTACGAAATTGTGTCAATGAATCTTCCTAATCTAAGTCAGTCTCGTGAAGCATTCAAGCTTGAGATGAGATCGATAAATGCATCTTCTGAACAGGGAAATGTTAGACCCCCCATTGGATGATCAAATCCGTATTCTTCTTCTGTCTGAATCAGCAAGTCTCTGAATGAAGGTTGGTTGAGGTATGACACAGGAATCACAAACCGCTTCTTCTCACTTTCTCCGATGTAAACCGCGAAATGGCCTCTCGGGACATCTACGGCCATTGAATCTGTTTTCTTTGAGTTGGAGAGAGATCGTCGAAGAAGTTTCTTAGCTGGAACTACTCCAGGCAAACGGAAACCCATTT